>CM069134.1:130610474-130876444 GCA_035221665.1 Okamejei kenojei | reverse complement strand
AAGGGTATAGCCTCGATAACGTCACCACTCCCGTGATGCTGAATGTCCCACCTGAGTTACTCAAGCATTTTGTATCCACTGTAATTTAGTTTATGGATCTGAGCTAATTCTCCCCCAAACAAAATGGTATATTTGCTGTATTTTCATTATCACGATCCCTGGAATGCTGCAGGTATAAAATGGTTCCACTGGGACATATGAAGTTGGGATGTGAAGTTGCAGTTGTAACACGATGTGGGCCCCCCTACCTATTCAGTCTAAACCTTCTGCAACACTTTCTCTTTCCAGCTTTCATGACAATAACAACAGACAATAGGTGCAGGAGTAGCCCATTTTTCGGCCCCTTTCGAAACCAGCTGATGGCTGGATTATGGCTGATCTCCCAATCCCCTTCATGGCTGATCATCCCCCAATCAGTAACCCCGTCCTGCCTTCTCCTCCATAGCCCCAGACTCCGCTATCTTTAAGAGCCCTATCTAGCTCTCTCTTGAAAGCATCCCGAGAACCGGCCCTCCACCGCCCTTCTGAGGCAGAGAATTCCACACACTTGAACAACTGCAACTAACATCACAACTGGCTTTAGACACAACACCTTTGGCTGATGACTGCCAGCGTGCCAAAAGCCACCTTTCCCACCCTACCATCTTCAGGAATAATGCCCCTGTAATCCTAAACAGACACAACATACTGGAGTAACTCAGCAGGTCAGGCCGGAACATGAGTCCAAACCAGGGGCAGCATTAAAGAATAAGGGGTCGGCCATTTAGGACTGAAATGAGGAAAAACTTTTTCACCCAGAAGAGTTTGTGAAATCTGTGAGAATTTCACTGCCACAGAAGACAGTGGAGGGCGCCGATACACTGATGTTATTCAAGAGAGAGTTAGATTTAGCTCTTAGGGTTAATCGGAATCAAGGGATATGGGGAGAAGCAGGATGAATCAGTCATGACCACACGCTGAAATGGCGGTGCTGCCTCGAAGGGCCGAATGGCCTACTCCTGCAACTATTTTCTATGCATCTTTTGCCTGAGAAACGACCCGACCCCAAAAACCGTCGCCGCTACCATTTTCCCTCCATAGAACGTGCCAGACCTACTGAGTTACGTCAGCACTTTGTGTGGTATCTTTGGTATAAACCAGCATCAGCAGTTCATATTACATCATACTTCCATCTTACAGGCCAAAAGGACTTCTCTGGCGCCAAGCAGGAGGATGAGACAGATGCTCGGCAGCTGTGGCGGGGCCTGAATGCAAATCACCTCCTACAAGGCAAAATCAGGATGCAGCTCCCTGACTAGCTCAATGATTTAACGCCACGCTTTGACAGGGAGAACACCGGATTGCCTTCCCCCGAGCCCACCATTCGTCTGCAGCCTTCGGCCTGCAATGGCCTCTCAGTCACAGAGGGCCGAGGTCCAGGAAATCCTTCAGAGGTTGAACCTCGAAAGCCGCCTGACCTGGCCGTGTTCTAAAAACCTGTGCGTAACAAAAGTGGCCTGGAGTTATTACGGACATTTTCCAACCTCTCACTTCTGAGGTCTGAGGTTCCCACCTGCTTCAAAAGGGGCATCAATTATACCGGTGCCCAAGAAAGCAAGGTGACGTGCCTCAAATGACTATCGACCTATGGCACTACGCCTGTGGGTGATGAAGTGCTTCGAGAGGTTGATCATGAGCCAATCAACTCCTACCTCTATAAGAAACTGGACCCTCTGCAGTTCGCTTACCCGCCACAACAGATCAACGTTGGACGCGATCTCGCTGCCCTCACTCCGCTCTGGCAATCACTGTCACAAAAACACATATGTCAGGCGTTATTCATTGAACTACAGCTCGCATTTTAACACAATCATCCCCTCCAAGCTGGTTACCAAACTCGCAGAACTGGGTCTCTGCGCATCCCTCGTGCCTTGGGATCCTCAACTTCCTCATACACAGAACCACTAGTCAGTTCGTAATGGTGGAAATGTGTCAGACTCGATAACAATCACACGGGGAGCACCTCAAGGACTGCCGTGCTCAGCCCCCTTGCAGTACACACTCTATACTAATGACTACTGCGTAGGCCGTCATAGTGCGAACACCATCATCAAGTTCGCTGAACGGCACCACCGTTGTGGACATATCAACTGAGGGGATGAGTTCGAGTACAGAAGAGAGATCGAGCGACTTGTCCATATGGTCCAGCACAAAAACCTGGCCCTCACACCAGCAAAACAAGGAACAGATTGTGGACCTTTGAAAGGAGAGGATGGGGACCCACCGTCCATATATATAATAAGAATGGTTGAAGGGGTCAAGATTTCAAATACCGGCGTGCACATCTCTGAAGATCTTTCCTGGTCTGAGAACAATGAGATGCATTGTCAAGAAAGCTCATCAGCGCCTCCCCCCTACATCCTGAGAAGATTACGGAGAGACGGTCTGGTCAAGGAGGAACACTCTCTAACTTCTACGGGACAACAGTAGAGAGCTTGCTGACCGGTTGCACGTGGCTTGGTTTGGCAACTTGAGTGCCTGGAGAGGAAAAACAACCAAGTAGTAAACATTGCCCAGTCACATCGCTCAGACCATCCTTCCCATCGAGGGATCTATCGCAGTCGCTGCCGTCAAAAAGGCTGGCAGTTTTTTTTATAATTTTTTTCCCCCCCATCAAAGACCCACACCAACCCTGGCCACACACGCATCTCCCTCCCCGCTATCTTCAGGTAGAAGGAACAGGAGCCTGAAGACTGCAACAACCCCGTTCAGGAATAGCTACTTCCCACTCCCCACACCATCCAGGCAATTAAACTAGGCTCGGACAAAAACTCTGAAAAACCCAATTTAAAAAAATAACCCATTATTCTTTTATTTTCACTTTGATCATTTATTTATTCATGTGTTATTTACGTATATAATTATATAATGGACACACAGATCTTTTTGTAGTCAATGCCTACTATGTTCTGATTAGGCCTGAAGCAAAGCAAGAAATGTCATTGTCCTATCAGGGACAACACACAATAAACTCTTGAAGTTGAACTTGAACTCCTAGACCCCTCTGCACTACAACACTCCCCAGGGACCTGTCATTCACTGAGAATGTCCTGCCCTGGTCTGACTTTCCAAATGGCAACTATCAGCATTAAACACCATTGGCCATTGTGACAACACGTCAAATAGACAAAGGTGCAGGAGTAGGCCATTCGGCCCTTCGAGCCAACACCGCCATTCAATGTGATCATGGCTGATCATCCCCAATCAGTACCCCGTTCCTGCCTTCTCCCCATATCCCCTGACTCCGCTATCTTTAAGAGCCCTATCTAGCTGTCTCTTGAAAGTATCCAGAGAACCGGCCTCCACCGCCCTGTGAGGCAGAGAATTCCACATACTCACAACTCTCTGTGAAAAAAGTGTTTCCTCGTCCCCCGTGCTAAATACATTGCTCCTTTTCTTAAACTGTGGCCCCTGGTTCTGACTCCCCCAACATCGGGACATGATTCCTGCCTCTAGCGTGTCCAAACCCTTAACAATCTAACGTCAGGTGAAGTATAAAATCATGAGAGGAATAGAACGGTGGATGCCCAGAGTCTCTGCCCAGAGTAGGGGAATCGAGGCCTGAGACATAGGTTCTAGGTGAGGGGAATAGATTAAAGGAATCTGAGGGTAACATTTCCACACAAAAAAGGTGGGTGTATGGAACAGCTGCCAAGAGATAGGGGGTACACCAAGATGCTGGAGAAACTCAGGCGGGTGCAGCAGCATCTATGAGCAGGAGATAGTAACGTACGGGCCGAAACCCTTCTTCAGCCAGAGGAGATAGTTGAAGCTCGGACAGTCATAATGATTTAACAGATATTTATAGACCAGGTATAAAGGATGGGACATGGGATATGGGCCAAAACGCAGGCAAGGTGGGACTAGTGAGATGGGCCATGTGGCGGGATGCAAGTTTGTCTAAAGGCCTGTTTCTAGCAGTATCGCTCACTCTGTCCACACCTGGTGAGGACCCACCGCCCACGTGTCAGTATTCACCATCTGGAAGTTTTGCTGCACACCAAGTGGCCAAGATCTCACCCACAACTCTTCACAACTCCACAGCCTCGAGCGAGGAAATGACAAAGGCGGCGATAACGCTACCCTACCGCCGACCTGCCACCTCCTCACGTGGAGAACATTACCCTGCCTGCAGCCCAGCTGGTCCAATTGTTCACCACAACCTCATCCAAACAGCAACGAAGAGTTTTATATCATACCTAGCGAGACGATCGAGCCATCTGTCAAAATTACCGTTGCTTCAGAGAAGCCCGATGCCACGTATCACGCTCTACTGTAGATACCTTGGCAGCAGGTAGAGTTGCTGCCTCACGGCACCAGCGGCCCGGGTCCCATCCTGACCTCGGGTGCAGACCCGTGTGGAGTTCGCAAACGTTTCTTCGCCCCTGCGTCCGTGAGTTTCCTCCGGGCGCGCCGCTTTCCCCCACATCCCAAAGACGTGCGGGTTTGTAGGTTAATCGGCCCCTCTGTATAATTGCCCCTAATGTGTAAGGAATAGATGAACAAATGGGAAAGTATAGAACTTGTATGAACGGGTGATCGCTGGTCGGCGTGGACTCGGTGGGCCGAAGGGCCTGAGGCAACGGTTTTTCACACAGAGATTTGTGAGTCTGTGGAATTCTCTGCCTCGGAGGGCGGTGGAGGCCGGTTCTCTGGATACTTTCAAGAGAGAGCTGGATAGGGCTCTTAAAGATAGCGGAGTCAGGGGATATGGGGAGAAGGCAGGAACGGGGTACTGATTGGGGATGATCAGCCATGATCACATTGAATGGTGGTCGGTGCTGGCTCGAAGGGCTGAATAGCCTACTCCTGCACCTATTGTCTACCATCTATTGTCTATTGCCGTGCTGTATCTGTGAACTAAACTAGTGGTATCTCTACTCCAGAGATCGCCTGACTTCACTTGGTCTTCTCATTGCAGTAGACCCACAGTGTATGACCATTGTTAGTGGCTCAGGCAATGTTCAATAACAACTGCACAGGCAGCTGGCTTCTGCAGAACATAAAACATACAACAGCACAGCACAGGAACAGGCCCTTCGGCACACAGTGTCTGTGCCCAACATGACGGCAAGTTAAACTAATCCCCTCTGCCTGCACGAGATCTGTATCCCTCCATTCCCTGCATATCCATGTGCCTGCCTGTCTAAAAACCTCTTAAACACCACTATCGTATCTGCCTCCACCACCCACCCCCTGGCAGTGCCGTTCCAGGCACCCACCGCCTCAGTGTGTGATAAAATTGCCCCGCACATCTCCTGTAAATGTCCCTCCTGGCGACAACCTATGTCAAACACCTACAAGAACCGACGACAACCTTCGAACAACCTACGTCAACCGACGACAACCTACGTCAACCTACGACAACCTACGACAACCTTCGTACCTACGTCAAAAACCTACGTCATACTACGACAACTCGGTAACCTACGTCAACCTACGAAAACCTACGTTCAACCACTGCGTCAACCAACGTCAACCTACGACAACCTACGAACTCGTCAACGCTGGACAACCGTTCAAACACCTACAAGAACCTACGCCCCAACACCTACTACAACCAAACGTCAACACCTACGTCAACCTACGGCAACCGACGACAACCGACGAACCTACGTCAACACTACTACGGCAAACCTACGGCCAACCGATGACAAACCTACGACAACCTACGACAACCTACGTCAACACACTACAAGAACCTATGTCAACCTACGTCAACCGACGTCAACTGACGTCAACCTACGTCAACCTACGTCAACCGACGACAACCGACGACAAACCTACGTCAACACTACGTCAAACCGAACGACAACCGACGACAACACCCTACGTCAACCTACGACACCTACTACAACAACCTACGTCAACCTACAACAACTTATGTACTTACGTCAAACCTACGACCTACGTCCAAACCTTCGACAACACCACGTCAACCTAAACTCGACACCTACGAACTATAACCTAACTCCGTCAACCTATGTCAACCCTATCAACCTACGACAACAACCTACGTCAACCTACGTCAACCTACGACGACAACACCTACGTCAACCTATGTTCAACCGTACAACAACCTACGTCAACCTACAACAACCTACGTCAACCTACGACAACTACTCCGTCAACCTACGATCAAACCTACGACAACACCTACGTCAACACTATGTCAACTACGGTATTCAGACCTATGTCAACCTACGACAACGACTACGTCAACCTATGTCAACCTACGACAACACCTACAAGAACCTACGCCAACCTACGACAACCTACGTCAACCTATGACAACACCTCTGACAACCACGCTACGCAACCCAACGTCAGGAAAAACGCCACTGTTGCCGAAAATTTTTCAACATCTTGAAAACTTTGCGGCAGTCGCCCAAAAAATCGCCTAAGTGGGACCGGGCCATAAATGGGTCTGTCCTAAAAATTTATGCGATTTTTTTTCGCGCACTGCCGGCGCTCGTCATAGTTGCAGCAGGTGGGCGAAAATGTTCAACGTGTTGAAAATCCAGTGTTCGACCGGAACAAGGTCGCGACTCTTTGGGCGACCACTCACGACCGTACGGGCTTCACCCCCCGCGACGGTGTCGCCTGTACGGCCGAGGAGTCGTCTCCTCAGTCGCCCAAAGAGTCGTAGCTGTCTTCTTGTCGCCGCTGGATTTTCAACATGTTGAACATTTTCGGTGACCTACGACAACCGACGAGAGGTGCGAGCAGCACGTCGGCGAAATAAATCTCGTAAGTGGGACAGGGCCCGTAAGGCATCTCAAACACTGCGAGGCTTGTTTGTTTTGTTGTTGGTACAATTGGAAAGCTCGAGACAAAGACACGCGTAGGAAGAAAACTCTAAAATGGTAAATAACAAGCTCAAATTGATGCAATTTTTGTAACACCAGTTGCAATTAATTACAGGGCACTCCCCCGAGAATAAGTACATGTTTTTTGAACAACTCACTCAATTTAAAATGAAAACAGAGACAATTCTGGAAAAACAACCCCAAGGCATGTCCCGAGGCAACTGATGGCAGTGGTAAGGAGGGGCGAGCGCGTTGATGAAGGGTTTTCAGTCGAAACATCTTTATCTGCCAAGCTGGAGATGTAGCGTGATCTGCTGGCAATCAGAACCACATTTATTTCACATTTCCAGTATTTGTAAGCTTTTATTCGGCGACACCGGGAATCTATTCAGACACCAGGAACTGCCTTTGCTGGAATGAATCTAAGCTGTGATGCCACCTGATAGTTTGCTCTCTGCGCTGCACCTGCAGAGGTTTGGTGAGAGGCCTTTGGAGATTTGCCAAATTAATTTGTGTAAGAAAAAATAACTGCGGATGCTGGGAAAATCGAAGGTAGACAAAAATGCTGGAGAAAAACTCAGCGCTGAGGCAGCATCTATAGAGCGAAGGAATAGGTGACGTTCCCAGGTCAATAGACAATAGACAATAGGTGCAGGAGTAGGCCATTTCGGCCCATTCGAGCCAGCACCCGCCATTCAATGTGTCATCGGCTGATCATCCTCAACCAGTACTCACCAACCCCCGTTCCTGCCTTCTCCCCATATCCCCTACTCCGCTATTTTAAGAGTCCAATCTACTCTCTCTTTGAAAGCATCCAGAGAACCGGCCCTCCACCGCCCTCTAAGGCAGAGAATTTCCACAGACTCACAACTCTCTCTGTGAGAAAAAGTGTTTCCTCGTCTCCGTTCTAAATGGCTTACCCCTTATTCTTAAACTGAGGGTTGGGTATTTTTATCTGGACTCCCCCAACATCGGGAACATGTTTTTTCCTGCCTCTTAACGTGTCCAAACCCTTAATAATCTTATAAGTTTCAATGAGATTTCCATCTCATCCTTCAAAACTCTCCGAGTGCACAAGCCCAGCCCGCTCCATTCTCTAGTCTGATCGAGACCCTTCTTCAGTACTGATGTGGGGGTGAGGGGGGGGGGGGGGGGGGGGGGGAATGGGAGGAAGAAAGGAAGAGGCAGAGACAGTGAGCTGTGGGAGAGCTGGAAAGGGGAGGGGAAAGAGGGAGAAAGCAGGGACTACCTGAAATTGGAGAAGTCAATGTTCATACCGCTGGGGTGTAAACTGCCCAAGCGAAATATGAGGTTGCTGCTCCTCCAATTTGCGGTGGGACTCACTCTGGCCATGGAGGAGGCCCAGGACAGAGAGGTACGATTTGTAATGCCAAATTACTTTAGTTTCCTGATGAACATGAGGCGTTGGTCGTATCCACCTTGGAACGGCGGGCAGTTGGCGATGGCGGACGTTGTGGATGTTCCGCGCACGCGGGTCAGCGGGGCTGGTGCCTGAGTTCCAGGCAGAGCCGTCTGCCTGGTGGGGCGCGTACACAAGATTCACCCCACTGACTGGAACCTCGTTTATTCTAACAGATGGAGATGGGAAAAATGTAACAGTGGAAAATGACAAATCCACTTGATGAAGAATTGAGTGGCGTTGTTGAAGTTGTTGGAAAGGTTACACAGAAAGCCACTATTAACATAGAAACATAGAAATTAGGTGCCGGATTAGGCCATTCAACCCTTCGAGCCTGCCCGCCATTCAATATGATCATGGCTGATCATCCAAGCTCAGTATCCCGTACCTGCCTTCTCTCCATACCCTCTGATCCCCTTAGCCACAAGGGCACATCCAACTCACTCTTAAATATAGCCAATGAACTGGCCTCAACTACCCTCTGTGGCAGAGAGTTCCAGAGACTCACCACTCTCTGTGTGAAAAAAGTCTTTCTCATCTCGGTCTTAAAGATTTCCCCCTTATCCTTAAGCTGTGACCCCCTTTTCCCTGGACTTCCCCAACATCGGGAACAATCTTCCTGCATCTAGCCCTGTCCAACCCCTTAAGAAATTTTGTAAGTTTCTATAAGATCCCCCTCTCAATCTCCTAAATTCCAGAGAGTATAAACCGAGTCTATCCAGTCTTTCTTCATAAGACAGTCCTGACATCCCAGGAATCAGTCTGGTGACAAACCTTCTCTGCACTCCCTCTATGGCAATAATGTCCTTCCTCAGATTTGGAGACCAAAACTGTACGCAATACTCCAGGTGTGGTCTCACCAAGACCCTGTAACAACTGAAGTAGAACCTCCCTGCTCCTGTACTCAATCCTTTTGCTATGAAAGCTAACATACCATTCGCTTTTTTTTCACTGCCTGCTGCACCTGCATGCCTACTTTCAATGACTGGTGTACCATGACACCCAGGTCTCGCTGCATCTCCCCTTTTCCTAATCGGCCACCATTTAAATAATAGTCTGCTTTCCTGTTTTTTGCCACCAAAGTGGATAACCTCACATTTATCCACATTATACTGCATCTGCCAAACATTTGCCCATCCCCCCTCACTCACCCAGCCTATCCAAGTCACCTTGCAGTCTCCTAGCATCCTCCTCACAGCGAACACTGCCCCCCAGCTTAGTGTCATCCGCAAACTTGGAGATATTGCCTTCAATTCCCTCATCCAGATCATTAATATATATTGTAAATAGCTGGGGTCCCAGCACTGAGCCCTGCGGTACCCCACTAGTTACTGCCTGCCATTGTGAAAAGGACCCGTTACTCCTACTCTGGTTGTTCCTGTTTGCCAGCCAGTTCTCTATCCACATCAATACTGAACCCCTAATACCGTATGCTTTAAAGCTGCTTCACTCCTTTCCGAAAGACAAGAACAGTTTTGATCTTGGACTTTACCACGAAGCCAGTGTGCATTCTGCATGAATTCTCGCAATATATCCATTTGGTATTACAGGCGACAGCTGATTCTTCAGTTTATTAGTGTGACGAGTAGTTACTATACAGATATTTATTGATTAATTCTGTATTACTTGTGTTAAAACGTGTAGACATTAGTTTTAAATAAAATGTAAAGTTGCTTGTTTCTTTAAAAAAAATTTTAAAAAAAACCTTCTTGGTGGTTGGTCAGCGACAGATCATTGGTGATATTTGTATCTGGGAACTTGAAGCACTTTCCACATCAGCACCATTGATACGGATTGGGGCATCAACTCCAGCACGCTTCCTGAAGTCCATAGAAACATAGAAACATAGAAAATAGATGCAAAGAGTGGCCATTCGCCATTCTTTGTGATCATGGCTGATCGTCCCCTATCAATAACACGTGCCTGCCTTCTCCCCATATCCCTTGACTCTACTAGCCCCTAGAGCTCTATCCAACTCTCTTTAAAATCCATCCAGTGAATTGGTCTCCACTGCCCTCTGTTTTTCGGATTTCCACAGATTCACAACTCTCTGGGTGAAAAAGTTTTTTCTCACCTCAGTCCTTAAATGGCTTCCCCTTATTCTAAGACGGTGCCCCTGGTTCTGGATTCGCCCGACATTGGGAAACATTTTTCCTGCATCTAGCTTGTCCAGTCCTTTTTATAATGTTATATGTTTCTATAAGATCCCTCCTCATCCTTCTAAACTCCAGCGAATACAAGCCTAGTCTTTTCAATCTTTTCTCATATGACAGTCCCGCCATCCCAGGGATCAATCTCGTGAACCTACGCTGCACTGCCTCAATCACAAGGATGTCCTTCCTCAAATTAGGAGACCAAAACTGTACACAATACTCCAGATGTGGTCTCACCAGAGCCCGATACAACTGCAGAAGAAACAAAATGTCAGGAACGTACTGCTTCATCTTGCTGACATTGAGGGAGAGGCTATTGTCCCAGCTTTAGGTTCAGCTTTTTTCCACGAGTAGTAGCTCTGCTCAATAACCAAAAAATCTGTAGCCCCCTTTGCTCTGGTATTGTATTTAATTCACATGTTTAATCTGTAGTGTTTTATTATTAATGTTTAATGTTTTATGTGTCTTTCCAAACTATCACTGTATGTCATGTTGTCACTTGCGGGCGGAGCACCAAGGCAAATTCCTTGTATGTGAATACTTGGCCAATGAACTTCTTCATTCATTCATTATTGTCACGTGATGCCGTGGTGCAGCGTAAAGCTGCCTTTCGCACGCTATTCAATCAGATCAGATAATACCGGACATAAATACAACCAAGTCAAACTCCAGTCCAGTAGAGCAAAGGGGAAGATCCAGTGCAGAATATAGTTCTCCCAGCATTGTAAGCGCATCAGTTCCAGAGTCTCAGGACTGATTTTCTGGCAGCTGACTTTCCAGATCCAGAGCCTTACCTGATTGTCCGCTTTGTCAGTCCAGCAGAGTTCACGTCGTAATAATTCGATGATACAACACCTTGAGAGGCTGCAGGAGCGGGCGTCACGATGGTGCAGCGGGTAGAGCTGCTGCCTCGCAGCGCCAGAGACCCGGGTTCAATCCTGACCACGGGCGCTGTCTGTGCGGCGTTTGCACGTTCTCCCCGTGACCTGCGTGGGTCTTCTCCGAGATCTTCGGTTTCCCCCCACACTCCAAAGACGTGCAGGTATGTCCGGCTTGGTAAAGATGCAAATTGTCCCTAGTGTGTGTAGGATAGAGCTGGCGTACGGGGATCGCTGGTCGGCACGGACTTGGTGGGCCGAAGGGCCTCTTCATTCTGCGTTGTACCTCTATAAACTAATCTAAAAACTTCTGACCCAGTAACCTCAGAGGGGGCAGGCAGCATCTCTGGGTCTCGTCCTGACAAGTCACCTATCCATGTTCTCCACAGATGCTGCCTGACCCGCTGAGTTACTCCAGCACTCTGTGAAACGTCACCTATCCATGTTCCCCTCAGATGCTGCCTGACCCTATGTTGTCTTGTATTGTTTGTCCAATACTCATAAATGATGTCAATTGTAAACTGCACTGCACCCAAGGCTGATCGAGGCAAGTTTAACGCAGGAATTATTTGTTAGCTCGTCAATCTTCCTCTGATGAAGAACACAGTTGCATTGTAGTTTGTGGGGTAATAATTTGATGAGCATTTTTATGAACCATTTATCATATAATGAGGATTGTACGGAGCAGACATTTCTGGATCACCTCTCTGCCCTGCGCTGCTCTCCGGTACGGGTTGAAATTGCAAAATCACCCATTCAGTATTTTTTATTCTCTTCTCACAAACAAGGACAGGATTTAATCCTGATTTCTTTCTTCACCCTGAAAACTAGGTTCAAGAACAGCTCTCCCAGCTCCCACAACCATCAGGCTCTTGAACACTGCACACCTCCTAGCCACCTCACCTCTTCGCTAACATTAAGTCGGTGTCCCTCAATGCAGGAGATCGACAATAGACAATAGACAACAGACAACGGACAATGGGTGCAGGAGTAGGCCATTCGGCCCTTCGAGCCAGCACCGCCATTCAATGTGATCAATGGCTGATCATATTACTGAGGAGTAAGTAATCATTCATTTTTAAGTAACTGCTGCGTTACCCCCTATCGGCTCTCTCCCCGCCCCCTCTCCCCCACCCCCACCGAGAGTCCGTGCGACCAGTTTCCACTGTTTCCGCATTCTTGTATCCTTCTTGTCACTACACTTTCCCCAGCCAACAAGGCCCGTTGTGGGCTCCACCCTTCCAGTGGACATCTGTTGCCGGCCCGGAATTGTTCTGGTCTTTTTTGCGGCTCCATCCTACTCCCACCCCCCGCCCCCCCCCCCCCCCCCCCCCAACAAGGTGGTTCCGACCTAACACAGTCACCTATTCCTTTTTCTCCCGAGATGCTGCCTCACCCGCTGAGTTACTCCCAGCTTTTTTGTGTCGACCTATCTTCAGCGTAAATGAGCATCTGAAGTTCTTTCCTACACGCTATGTTTGATCCACATTGAAGAAAATACGTTTTGAAGATATCAGGGTGGGTATCGTTGAATCATCTGTGCTGCAAATGTGCATGTTCTTGCCGTGATGCTTTCATTTAAGCTTTCATTTATCCGAGCATGTTAATCAGATAACCAAACCACCACTTTCTAATCATCACGGCACGTTTTATTTCCTACAGGAACATTCTCGTTCACAGATTTAATAACAGACCTAGCCCCAAGGATAACGTTTTGGTCCAAGGAATTCCCGAGGTTCCTTGAAGTTTTTCACCATGTCCTTTATGAGGATGACTCACAAGGGCAAATGTTGTACCCGCCAACCCACATCCGGTCCAGCGCGAGAACACATGGGCGGCACGGTGGCGCGCGGGTAGAGCTGCTGCCTCACAGAACCGGAGACCCGGGTTCCATCCTGACTACGGGTGCTGTCTGTAACGGAGTTTGTACGTTGCTCTCCCCGTGACCTGCGTGGGTTCTTCTTTCCCTCTTTTCTCCGGTGCCCCGGTTTCCTCCCACATTCCAAAACACGTACAGGTTAGTAGTTTAATTAGCTAGGTATAAATGTAATTTGTCCCTAGTGTGTGTAGGATAGTGTTAATGTGAGGGGATCGCAGGTCGGTGAGATTTGTGGGCTGAAGGGTCCCTCTTGTTACGCTGTATCTCTAAACTAAACTAAACTAAGATTCTTGCTCAATGACTCTTGAAACCATAGAAGCAAGGAAACTTAGAAATATAGGTGCAGGAGGAGCAATATCGGCCCTTCGAGCCAGCACCACCATTCAATATGATCATGGCTGATAATCTAAAATCATACCCCTGTTCCTGTTTATTATATCCCCGGTTCCGTTATTCCCCCATAGGATTTCCGCATTTAGCCCAGCACCCTAAGACTGAATCTAACTCTCCTCTTGAAAACATCCAGTGAATTGGCCTCCACTGCCTTCTGTGGCAGAGAATTCCACACTTCACAACTCTCTGGGTGAAAAGGTTTTTCCTTATCTCAGTCCTAATGGCCGATCCAATATTCTTAAACTGTGACCCCTGATTCCTGGACTCCCCCAATATCGGAAACATTTTTCCTGCATCTAGACTGTCCAATTCCATTAAGAATCGTATATGTTTCTAGAAGATGCCCTCTCATCCTTCGAAATTCCTGTGAATTATAACCCGTCGACCCATTCTCTCCAGCATAATCAGTCCTGCCATCCCGGGAATAAACCTTGTAAACCTACGCTGCACTGCCTCCTCAATAGCAAGAACGTCCTCCTCAAATTTTACATCCTCAAAAATTCCAGCAGATTAGTCAAGCAAGAATTCCCCTTCATAAATCCACACGCTGACTTTGACCCCGATCACCGTCACTGCTTTCCAAATGCGCTGCTATAATATCTTTAATAATCTTTAAGAATGATAGAATGATATAAGTATATAACATGGTTAAGGAAGGATTGGAGATGCTGGAAAAATCGAAGGTGGACAAAAATGCTGGAGAAACTCAGCGGGTGAGGCAGCATCTATGGAGAGAAGAAATAGGTGACGTTTCGGGTCGAGACCCAGACGGTCTTACCCGCTGAGTTCCTCCAGCATTTTTGCCTACCTAAGTAAATAACATTATGAGAGGCATAGATAGGGTAGACAGTCTGAACCTTATTCACTGACACTAGAGGGTACAGCTTGATGGTGAGAGGTGGAAAGTTTAATGGAGATATGCGGGCGAGTTTGTCACAGAGGGGTGGTGGGTGCCTGGAGCGCACTGCCAGGGTGCAGATACAATAGTGGTGTTTAAGCCTTTAGCTTCTTAGGCGCCCTTCGTCATGGCTGACCAAGGGTGTCTCCAGGGTGCTGACCCCTATGTGGAGGAGGCCTGTGCGTGACTTTGTTTTAACGTGGGTAGACTGGTGCACAGACAGCCACCCCACGCCCTTGACAGATCTGGGTCAGGATCCAGTGGCATGGAGTCCAAGACGACCAGAGACCCCTTTTCCTGCCGCAGCCTTCATCCGCCTTCCCGGCCTTTTTTTTTTATTTTTTATATTTCAAAATATACTTATTCAAATGATAAATATATACAATACATTAACCTTGCGGAAAATCCCATCCGACATTTCGGAGGCTGTACGATAGATCAATACATTTTAGACATTTCTTTCCCCCAAATTTCCACAAATCAGTCGCCCCACTCGTGCCACAATGGCGTGGATTCCGCCTTCCCAGCCTTCCCAGCCGTTGTGACGCTCCACTAAGTCAGCCTCCCAGCACTTCAACTCCCCCCTCCCATTCCGAATCCGACCTTTCTGCCCTGGCCTCCTCCATGGCCAACGAGTCCCACCGCAAACTGGAGGAGCAGCGCCTCATATTTTCGCTTGGGCAGTTTACACCCCAGCGGTATGAACATTGACATCTCCAATTTCAGTAGTCCTTGCTTTCTCCCTCCTTCCCCTCCCCTTCCCACTCTCCCACAGCCCACTGTCTCCGCCTCTTCCTTTCATCTTCCCGCCCCCCCCCCCCCCCCACATCAGCCTGAAGAAGGGTCTCGACCCGTAAACGTCGCCTATTCCCTCGCTCAATAGATGCTGCCTCACCCTCTGAGTCTTCATCTCCAGCATTTTTGTCTACCTTCGATTTTTCCAGCATCTGCAGTTCTTTCTAAAAATATTGTCCATCAATTGGTCACAAACAATGGTGTAAATAATGACAGTGCGATGGGCTGAGATTGGAACCACAATGTCGCTCAATCAACTGGGAGAACCATAGAGTGGGGTGTGACCAGTGACGAGCTCATCTGTAGGTAATTATTGCAGTAAACACACACCAAACGAGAAAGTGGGCGTTCCTTCCTGATGAAGACATTATCTCCATGAACTCATCCAAGAGCAGATTTTCAAGTCTGGCACCAAGGAGCGCGAAACGTAACCTAAGACACCACCGGTGAACTATTGTGTCAGTCAATGTCAATCACAAGGTGAAAAGCTTCTGCACAGTGAGTTTACTCCACTAACCTGGCCCACCTGACCCTCACTGCACCCACTGTGTTTTATCTGAACCCCGCCCCAAGTTACAGTTTGCTTTAGCATCAATAAACACTTTTCCCCCCGATGTTGGGGGAGTCCAGAAACCAGGGGCCACAGTTGAAGAATAAGGGGTAAGCCATTAGAACGAGACGAGGAAACACTTTTTCACACAGAGAGTGGTGATCTGTGGAATTCTCTGCTCAAGGGCGGTGGAAGGCCGGTTCTCTGGATGCTTTCAAGAGAGAGCTAGATAGGGCTCTTAAAGATAGCGGAGTCAGGGGATATGGGGAGAAGGCAGGAACGGGGAACTGATTGGGGATGATCAACCATGATCACATGAATGGCGATGCTGCTCAAAGGGCTACCTTGCACCTATTGTCTATTTTTAAGTCTGTATTGGATTCATCTCTGCTCTCCAGAATGTGGAACAGTTAATCGCCATTGATTTTCATTGTGACAATAAAGAGTTGCATCGCTGGTGACGTATCCTTCAGGGCGGTGGTGCCTGGAACGCGCTGCCAGGGCGGTGGTGGGGGCAGATACGACTGTGGTGTTTAAGAGGCCTTTAGACGGGCACGTGGATATGCAGGAAATGGAGGATACGATTTTCAGGGGGCCGATTAACCTGTAAACCTGCACGGATGTGGGATGAAACCGGAGCAACCCGGAGGAAACCCACGCAGACACAGCGAGAAATGTGCAAACTCCACAAAGACAAGCACCCCAGGTCATGATGCCAAGTTAAACTAATCTTAATTCTGCCTGCACGTGATCTATCCCCCTCCATTCCCTGCATATCCACGTGCCTGTCTAAAAGCCTCGATAAACGCCACAGTGGTATCTGCCTCCACCCCCACCCCTGGCAGCGCGTTCCAGGCGCCCACCACCCTCAGTGTAACGAACAATTACTCCGCACATCGCCTTTAAACTTTGGCCCACTGTAGAATTTGACATTTCCGTCCCAGGAAAAACTCCTCTCTGTTTATTTTGCTTCTGTTATATGTGCTCGTAATTTAACAGATGTAGGGCATAATTTTTTAAAATTCTTTAAGTGATTTCACATCCTTAGCATGTGATTTTATTTTCCCAACGAATATTTGTGTAGAAAATGGCCTGCAAATTTCAGCTTTATTTTATATCTCCAAACCAATGACCATTTGATATCCATAATCAATAACATTTTGCATGAAATATTCCCTGTAAAACTCAAGTACATTGTTGCCTCTGGAGATAACCCAAGATTGAAAAGACTAGGCTTGCATTCACTGGAGTTTAGAAGGATGAGGGGTATCTTATAGAAACATATAACAATTTAAAAGGACTGGACAAGCTAGTGCAGGAAAAATGTTTCCCGATGTTGTGTGAGTCCAGAACCAGGGGCCACAGTCTTAGAATAAAGGGGAGGCCATTTAAGACTGAGGTGAGAAAAAATGTTTTCACCCACAGTTGTGAATTTGTGGAATTCCCTGCCACAGAGGGCAGTGGGGGCCAAATCACTGGATGGATTTAAGAGAAAGTTCGATAGAGCTCTAGGGGCTAGTGGAGCCAAGGGATATGGGGAGAAGACAGGAACGGGCTATTGATTGGGGACGATCAGCCATGATCACAGTGAATGGCGATGCTGGCTCGAAGGGCTGAATGGCCTCCTCCTGCACCTATTGTCTATGTTTCTATATTTCTATATTACACATTGTTTTCAGCTTGTGAAACAGTGGTAGGCTCTCTCTGTCATTTTTTTCGCTGCCTAAGTAGAATTAGTTCTGACTGTATTAAGGAACTAGCTTGACAATATACCGTAAGTGAATTTTTAAATGGTAAGACATTTGCTTTCAAAATGAGTACAAACAAAAGCGGTTTAAATAAAGGTTAGCCCAATATCAAACAATTATAATATTAAAGAAAAGTAGTTCAAGCAATGCAGTTGCTGGTTTATACCAAAGATAGACACAGAGTGCTGGAGTAACTCAGCGGGTCAGGCAGCATCTGTGGAGAACATGGATAGGTGACTTTCACAGAGTGCGGAGTAACTCAGCGGTCAGCAGCATCTGTGGAGAACATGGATAGGTGACGTTTCACAGAGTGCGGAGTAACTCAGCGGGTCAGGCAGCATCTGTGGAGAACATGGATAGGTGACGTTTCACAGAGTGCTGGAGTAACTCAGCGGGTCAGGCAGCATCTGTGGAGAACATGGATAGGTGACGTTTCACAGAGTGCGGAGTAACTCAGCCGGTCAGGCAAGCATCAGTGGAGAACATGGATAGGTGACGTTTCACAGAGTGCGGAGTAAATCAGCGGGTCAGGCAGCATCTGTGGAGAACATGGATAGGTGACGTTTCACAGAGTGCGGAGTAAATCAGCGGGTCAGGCAGCATCTGTGGAGAACATGGATAGGTGACGTTTCATAGAGTGCTGGAGTAACTCAGCGGGTCAGGCAGCATCTGTGGAGAAGGATGGCTGATAAAATGTAGAAACAACTGCAGGAGCTGATTTATACTAAATATAGACGCAAAGTGCTGTAGTAACTCATAAATCATTTATTTATCATTTCTATCCATTATAAATATAGAGTCTGGGCTGAAATTGTTTCGATGGCTACGGGCCAAATGCAGCAAAGTGGTCTCGACCAATATCCAACATTGGTCAGCATGGACATTTATTTTATTTTAGTTCAGTTTAGAGATACAGCATGAAAACAGGCCCTTCGGCCCACCGGGTCCATGCTGACCATCGATCACCGATTCACACTTCCTGCACACAATGTTTAAGAAAGAACTGCAGATGCTGGAAAAATCGAAGGTAGACAGAAATGCTGGAGGAGGAACTCAGCGGGTGTGGCAGCATCTATGGAGAGAAGGATTAGGCTACGTTTCGGGTCGAGACCCTTCTTCAAACTGATGTGGGGAGGTGGGTGGGTGGGCGGGAAAAAGAAAGCTTTCTTTATCTGCCTGCCCCCCCCCCCCCCCCCCCCCCCCCTCCTGACATCAGCCTGAAGAAGGGTCTTGCCCCGAAACGTGGCCTGATCCTTTCCCCATAGATGTTGCCCCTGGACACAAGGGATCATTTAACCTACGATCATTTAACCTACGTTTTCACCCAGAGAGTTGTGAATTTATGGAATTCCCTGCCATAGAGGGCAGTGGAGGCCACGTCACTGGATGGATTTAAGAGAGCGTTAGATAGAGCTCTAGGGATATGGGGATAGGCAGGCACGGGGGTTATTGATTGGGGACAATCAGCCATGGTCACAATGAATGGCGGTGCTGGCTCGAAGGGCCGAATGGCCTCCTCCCGCACCTATTGTCTATGTTTCTGTTTCTCTCACAAATCCACAGTGAAAAGTGTGTGAAATGTCAATAGCAAGATCTTTTAAAGTAAATGAACTGGAAGCTCACAGGAAGTGCCTGTCATCTGTTAAGACATTTGTTCACTGCACTGGGTGCGTGCTGCAATAAGTCAACCTTATAGATGAGATAAAAGGCTGAGCTCTCAGCTGTCTGTTCCAATAGCGCTGCAGAGCTAGAAGCACGCCAGGGGAATATTAAAAAAAGAAGCAGCAATCATTTGGTTGATATCAAGAAAGGAACTTGAAGAACTTCCACTCGACAGGGAATATTGTAGAATTGTGGACGCAGCCGGGACCATCACACAAACCAGCCTCCCTTCCATTGGCCATCTTCATCTCACAATCCTTTTATCCTGTATCTGTACACTGTGAACGGGTTTATTGCAATCATCTATTGCCTTTAAACTGACTGGTTAGCAGCAATAGACAATAGACAATAGGTGCAGGAGTAGGCCATTTGGCCCTTCGAGCCAGTACCGCCATTCAATGTAATCACGGCATTGGGCGTTCAGTATTGATGTGGATTGAGAACTGGCTGGCAAACAGGAAGCAAAGAGTAGGAGTAAACGGGTCCTTTTCACAATGGTAGGCAGTGACTAGTGGGGTACTGCAAGGCTCAGTGCTGGGACCCCAGCTATTTACAATATATATTAATGATCTGGATGAGAGAATTGAAGGCAATATCTCCAAGTTTGCGGATGACACTAAGCTGGGGGGCAGTGTTAGCTGTGAGGAGGATGCTAGGAGGCTGCAAGGTGACTTGGATAGGCTGGGTGAGTGGGCAAATGTTTGGCAGATGCAGTATAATGTGAATAAATGTGAGGTTATCCACTTTGGTGGCAAAAACAGGAAAGCAGACTATTATCTAACTGTTGGCCGATTAGGAAAAGGGGAGATGCAGCATGACCTGGGTGTCATGGTACACCAGTCATTGAAAGTAGGCATGCAGGTGCAGCAGGCTGTGAAAAAAGCGAATGGTATGTTAGCTGTCATAGCAAAAGGATTTGAGTATAGGAGCAGGGAGGTTCTACTTCAGTTGTACAGGGTCTTGGTGAGACCACACCTGGAGTATTGCATACAGGTCTGGTCTCCAAATCTGAGGAAGGACATTCTTGCCATAGAGGGTGCAGATAAGGTTCACCAGACTGATTCCTGGGATGTCAGGACTGTCTTATGAAGAAAGACTGGATAGACTCGGTTTATACTCTCTAGAATATAGGAGATTGAGAGGGGATCTTATAGAAACTTACAAAATTCTTAAGGGGTTGGACAGGCTAGATGCAGGAAGATTGTTCCCGATGTTGGGGAAGTCCAGGACAAGGGGTCACAGCTTAAGGATAAGGGGGAAATCCTTTAAGACCGAGATGGAAAAAGACTTTTTCACACAGAGAGTGGTGAGTCTGTGGAATTCTCTGCCCCAGAAGTTAGTTGAGGCCAGTTCATTGGCTATATTTAAGAGGGAGTTAGATGTGGCCCTTGTGGCTAAGGGATCAGAGGGTATGGAGAGAAGGCAGGTACGGGATACTGTGTTGGATGATCAGCCATGATCATATTGAATGGCGGTGCAGGCTCGAAGGGCCGAATGGCCTACTCTTGCACCTAATTTCTATGTTTCTATGTTTCTATCCCCAATCAGTACCCCGTTCCTGCCATCTCCCCATATCCCCTGACTCCGCTATCTTTAAGAGTCCTATCTAGCTATCTCTTGAAAGTATCCAGAGAACTGGCCTCCACCACCCTCTGAGGCAGAGAATTCCGCAGACTCACCACTCTCTGTGAGAAAAAGTGTTTCCTTGTCTCCGTTCTAAATGGCTTACTCCTTATTCTTAAACTGTGGCCCCTGGTTCTGGGCTCCCCCAACATCGGGAACATGTATCCTGCCTCTAGCGTATCCAAGCCCTCAACAATCTTATATGTTTCAATGAGATTCCCACTCATCCTTCTAAACTCCAGAGTGTACAAGCCCAGCCGCTCCATTCTCTCAGCATATGACAGTCCCGCCATCCCGGGAATTAACCTTGTAAACCTACGCTGCACTCCCTCAATAGCAAGAATGTTCTTTCACAAATTAGGGGACAAGAAAACTGCACACAAATACTCCAGGTGTGGTCTCACTAGGACCCTGTACAACTGCAGAAGGAACCTCTTTGCTCCTATAATTCGATTCCTCTTGTTATAAAGGCCAACATGCCATTCGCTTTCTTCACTGCCAGCTGTACCTGCATGCAAGTGTGGAAAATGAAATTTGTACATTTTTAATATTTTTCTACAGAATACAGCGAATTCCAAGTGACCTGGGTGGGTGTCACAGAGCAGAGCAGAGCACAGGCAAGCATAAAGAGGGCGATCAAGAAAGAGGAGCGAAGCCTTTCACTGTACCTCGGTGCACGTGATAATAAACTAAATTAAAATAAGATCCTTGGATTCCCATGAGGGAGATGTGATTTTGCCCCTCACACCACCCCCCGGTATGCACATACCGAACATCCTGTTACAGTTGTACAAGACATTGGCGAGGCCACGTTTTGGAGCATTGAGCCGGTCATTCGAGCTGGAAAGGGGTGCAGAGAAGATTTACGAGGATGTTGCCAAGGTCCATGGTCCTGAGCTGCAGGGAGAGGTTGGGGCAGGCTGGGACTCTATTCCTTGGGGTACAGGAGATGAGGGCTGATCTTATAGGGGTGTGCAAAATCCACGAGTGGAATAGATTGGGGAATGCACAGTCCTTTTACCCAATTGTGTAATGAAGAACGAGAGGACCATAGGCTTAACCGTGAGAGAGGAAATATACAAACCTGAGGGGCAATTTTTGACATACAAGGGTGGAGAGGGTATGGAACAAGCTGCCAGAAGAGGTCATAGAGGCAGGCACTATCACAATGTTTAAGCAACACTTAGACACATATATGGGCAGGATAGGTTTAGAGGGATATAGACCAAATGTCAAGTTGGGAAAAGGGGAAGTCCTTGTTCATCAGTCAATGAAAGTAAGCATGCAGGTACTGCAGGCAGCAAAGAAAGCGAATGGCATGTTGGCCTTTATAACACGAGGAGTTGATTAAAGGAGCAAAGAGGTCCTTTGCAGTTGTGCAGAGCCCTAGTGAGACCACACCTGGAGTATTGTGTGCAGGTTTGGTCCACTAATTTGAGGAAGGACATTCTTGCTATTAAGGGAGTGCAGCGTAGGTTCACAAGGTTAATACCCGGGATGGCGGGACTGTCATATGTTGATATAGGAGCGGCTGGGCTTGTATACTTTGGAATTTAGACGGATGAGAAGGGATCTTCTAGAAACATATAGATTGGGTTAATCAAATTGGCAGGGGTGCTGAGGAAGAGGATTTTTTGGAATGTATGCGGGATAGTTATCTAAATCAACATGTAGAGGAACCAACGAGAGAGCAGGCTATTTTAGACTGGGTTTTGAGTAATGAGGAAGGGGTAATTAGCCGTCTTGTTGTACGTGCCCCCTTGGGCAAGAGTGACCATAATATGGTTGAGTTCTTCATTAGGATGGAGAGTGACATTGTTAATTCAGAAACAATGGTTCTGAACTTAAAGAAAGGTAAACTTTGAGGGTATGAGACGTGAATTGGCCAAGATTGACTGGCAATTAATTCTAAAAGGGTTGACGGTGGATATACAATGGAAGACATTTAAAGACTGCATGGATGAACTACAAAAATTGTTCATCCCAGTTTGGCAAAAGAATAAATCGGGGAAGGTAGTGCATCCGTGGATAACAAGGGAAATCAGGGATAGTATCAAAGCAAAGGATGATGCGTACAAAGTAGCCAGAAAAAGCAGCATACCAGAGGACTGGGAGAAATTCAGAGACAGCAGAGGAGGACAAAGGGCTTAATTAGGAAAGGAAAAATAGATTATGAAAGAAAACTGGCAGGGAACATAAAAACTGACTGCAAAAGTTTTTATAGATATGTGAAGAGAAAGAGGTTAGTTAAAACAAATGTAGGTCCCTTGCAGTCAGAAACAGGTGAGTTGATCATGGGGAACAAGGATATGGCGGACCAATTGAATAACTACTTTGGTTCCGTCTTCACTAAGGAAGACATAAATAATCTGCCTGAAATAGCAGGGGACTGTGGGTCAAAGGAGGAATTGAGTGAAATCCAGGTCAGTCGGGAAGTGGTGTTGGGTAAATTGAATAGATTAAAGGCCGATAAATCCCCAGGGCCAGATAGGCTGCATCCCAGAGTACTTAAGGAAGTAGCTCAGGAAATAGTGGATGCATTAGTGATAATCTTTCAAAACTCTTTAGATTCTGGAGTAGTTTCCTGAGAATTGGCGGTAGCAAATGTAACCCCTCTTTTTAAGAAGGGAGGGAGAGAGAAAACGGGGAATTACAGACCAGTTAGTCTAACATCGGTAGTGGGGAAAACTGCTAGAGTCAGTTATTAAAGATGGGATAGCAGCACATTTGGAAAGTGGTGAAATCATTGGACAAAGTCAGCATGGATTTACAAAAGGTAAATCATGTCTGACGAATCTTGTGGAATTTTTCGAGGATGTAACTAGTAGCGTGGATAAGGGAGAACCAGTGGATGTGGTATATCTGGACTTCCAGAAGGCTTTCGACAAGGTCCCACATAAGAGATTAGTATACAAACTTAAAGCATACGGTATTAGGGGTTCAGTATTGATGTGGATAGAGAACTGGCTGGCAAACAGGAAGCAAAGAGTAGGAGTAAACGGGTCCTTTTCACAATGGCAGGCAGTAACTAGTGGGGTACCGCAGGGCTCAGTGCTGGGACCCCAGCTATTTACAATATATATTAATGATCTGGATGAGGGAATTGAAGGCAATATCTCCAAGTTTGCGGATGACACTAAGCTGGGGGGCAGTGTTCGCTGTGAGGAGGATGCTAGGAGACTGCAAGGTGACTTGGATAGGCTGGGTGAGTGGGCAAATGTTTGGCAGATGCAGTATAATGTGGATAAATGTGAGGTTATCCACTTTGGTGGCAAAAACAGGAAAGCAGACTATTATTTAAATGGTGGCCGATTAGGAAAAGGGGAGATGCAGCGAGACCTGGGTGTCATGGTACACCAGTCATTGAAAGTAGGCATGCAGGTGCAGCAGGCAATGAAAAAAGCGAATGGTATGTTAGCTTTCATAGCAAAAGGATTTGAGTACAGGAGCAGGGAGGTTCTACTTCAGTTGTACAGGGTCTTGGTGAGACCACACCTGGAGTATTGCGTACAGTTTTGGTCTCCAAATCTGAGGAAGGACATTCTTGCCATAGAGGGAGTGCAGAGAAGGTTCACCAGACTGATTCCTGGGATGTCAGGACTGTCTTATGAAGAAAGACTGGATAGACTCGGTTTATACTCTCTGGAATTTAGGAGATTGAGAGGGATCTATAGAAACTTACAAAATTCTTAAGGGGTTGGACAGGCTAGATGCAGGAAGATTGTTCCCGATGTTGGGGAAGTCCAGGACAAGGGGTCACAGCTTAAGGATAAGGGGGAAATCCTTTAAGACCGAGATGAGAAATACTTTTTTCACACAGAGAGTGGTGAGTCTCTGGAACTCTCTGCCACAGAGGGTAGTTGAGGCCAGTTCATTGGCTATATTTAAGAGTGAGTTGGATGTGGCCCTTGTGGCTAAGGGGATCAGAGGGTATGGAGAGAGGCAGGTACGGGATACTGAGTTGGATGATCAGCCATGATCATATTGAATGGCGGTGCAGGCTCGAAGGGCTGAATGGCCTACTCCTGCACCTAATTTCTATGTTTCTATGTTTCTAAACGTATAAGATTATTAAGGGTTTGGACATGCTGGAGGCAGGAAACATTTTCCCGATGTTGGGGGAGTCCAGAATAAGGAGTAAGTCATTTAGAACGGAGATGAGGAAACACTTTTTCACACTGAGAGTTGTGAGTTTGTGGAATTCTCTGCCTCAGAGGGCGGTGGAGGCCAGTTCTCTGGATACTTTCAAGAGAGAGTTAGATAGAGCTCTTAAAGATAGCAGTCAGGGGATATGGAGAGAAGGCAGGAACGGGGTACTAATTGTGGATGATCAGCCATGATCACATTGAAAGGAGGTGCTAGCTCGAATGGCCAAATGGTCTACTCCTGCACCTGTTGTCTATTGTCTAAATGCGGGTAGGTGGGACTAGTGTAGATGGGGCACGTTGGTTAGCGTGGGCAAGTTGGGCCAAAGGGCCTGTTTCTACGCTGTATGACTCTCTGACTGAGATTGGGAGAATGCACAGTTTATTATCCAGTGTAGGGGAATCAAGAACCAGAGGACATGGGCTTTTGGTGAGAGGGGAGAGGTTTAATAGGAACCAGGGGAGCATTTTGTTCTCACAGATGGTGGTGGGTGTATGGAACGAGCTGCCAGAGGAGGCAGTTGATGCAAATACTACAATAACATTTGGATAGGCACATGGATAGGAAATGTTTAGAGGGATATGGGCCAAATGCGGGCAAATGTCACTTGCCCATCTTGGTTAGCATGGACAGATTGGGCTGAAGGGCCTGTTTCCGTGCCATATGACCATGACTGGCTCATTTGTTGAACGCCTCTTGTGGAAACTGAACCAGATGTGCAAGGATGAAATTTGCCCAGATGTGGTGGCTGCTTGAAGTGGTTTAGCTTAAAATAACTTTGATCTGAGACTTTCTGGAAAATATCTATTTTCAGAAATCTTGCACTGTTGAAAATCATGTTAAGCAAACGTTTCCTAAAACATTGCTTCTAAACCAGAACAAGGGGTCACAGTTTAAGGATAAGGGGGAAGTCTTTTAGGACCGAGATGAGAAAAACATTTTTCACACAGAGAGTGGTGAATCTGTGGAATTCTCTGCCACAGAAAGTAGTTGAGGCCAGTTCATTGGCTATATTTAAGAGGGAGTTAGATGTGGCCCTTGTGGCTAAAGGGATCAGGGGGTATGGAGAGAAGGCAGGTACAGGATACTGAGTTGGATGATCAGCCATGATCATATTGAATGGCGGTGCAGGCTCGAAGGGCCGAATGGCCTAATCCTGCACCTAATTTCTATGTTTCTAAACAATTCTCCGTTGAGCACGGAAAGTCAATGATTTTTATCCAGCACGTTCACATCCGAACAGTTGCAAATCCTTCTGAATCTAAGCAGATGATTAAATGTTCCACCAATTCTTAATGGGACATTAAGAAATGCGCTCTGCAGCTAAACAACAACATCAAGAAAAATCCAATCAAGGTCATTGCTTCAGAGCGAAGGAAAGAGTAACATTTACCGTGATGTCTCAGTCCTCACAGCTCGCAATAACATTACATGTATGGTTTCCTGCTTGTGTGGGAAGGAACTACAGATGTTGGTTTACACCAAAGACAGACGCAATGTGCGGGAGTAACTCAGCGGGTCAGGCAGCATCTGTGGGGAACATGGATAGGTGACGTTTCACAGAGTGCTGGAGTAACTCAGCAGGTCAGGCAGCATCTGTGGAGAACATGGATAGGTGACGTTTCACAGAGTGCTGGAGTAACTCAGCAGGTCAGGCAGCATCTGTGGAGAACATGGATAGATGACATTTCACAGAGTGCTGGAGTAACTCAGCAGGTCAGGCAGCATCTGTGGAGAACGTGGATAGGTGACGTTTCACAGAGTGCTGGAGTAACTCAGCGGGTCAGGCAGCATCTGTGGAGAACGTGGATAGGTGACGTTTTCACAGAGTGCTGGAGTAACTCAGCGGGTCAGGCAGCATCTGTGGAGAACATGGATAGGTGACGTTTCACAGAGTGCTGGAGTAACTCAGCGGGTCAGGCAGCATCTCTGGAGAAAAGGAATAGGTGACGTTTTGGGTCTATGTGCGACTAGAAGGGTCTAGACCCAAAACGTCACCTATTCCTTTTCTCCTGGTCGGTATCTTCCACTGTCCACAGGGAAGACTACAGAAGAATGTTGATATACTGTGTAGCTGCAGCAGCATTCAAAAACGTTTTGAGTTTAGTCTAGAAATGGTTTAGATGTGGAAACAGGGAAACATGTCCTTCAGCCCGCCAAAAATACACAAAGTGCCGGAGTAACTCAGCGGATCAGGTAATCCCTGCAGAAACAGGATGGTAATGTTTCGGATCAGGACCCTTCTTCTTCGGCCGTCCGATTCACACTAGTTCTATGTTATCCCACTTTCTCATCCACTCCCTACACACTAGGGGGCAATTTACAGAGGGGCCGATTAACCTACAAATCTGCACGTCTTTGGGATGTGAGGGGAAGCCGGAACATCCAGAGGAAGCCCACGCGGTCGCCGGGAGAACGTGCGAACTCCGCACAGACAGCACCCGAGGTACCGCGCCTAAAAGTGGGGGGTTTACCAGTATGGCTCAGGTGATTTTCACAACCCAGACTAAGTTACATATATCTAAGTTGGGAAGAGCACAGAGAAGATTAACGAGGATACAAGGGCCTGAGCTAGAGGGGGAGGTTGGGCAAGCGAGGACTTTATTCCTTGGAGCGCAGGAGGATGAGTGGTGATCTTATGTTCCACAGAGATGTATGAAATTCACAAAGGGTAGCAAAAACAGGAAGGCAGATTATTATCTAAATGGAGTCAAGTTGGGAAAAAGGGGAAGTACAATGGGATCTGGGGGTCCTTGTTCATCAGTCAATGAAAGTAAGCATGTAAATCCTGGCCAAAAAGGAACAGGAATAGATACAAAATTTAGTAAAGGATTCATGCATTGCTAGGCCATTTTGGTCAAGCCCAGTCAGTATGTAAGATTGGTGCCAGTAAGCCTTGGGCCCAGATCAGTGTTGCAGATAAGAAATGTATGAATATCTCTTCAATTGACAGAATGAATGAGATTTCTGCAGAGGACCTCCAAAGAATTATAAATGCATGAAGTTGATTGGATTACTGAAAATGAATTGTAAATAGTGTAAATAATGTTGCGAGACAGTTACCCTGTTATTTGTTGATTGGTTAAAAGTGTTAAGCCCTGGAAGGTTTGATTGAGTTCCAGGGTAAATGTTGCATTATTCACTTTAGTCAGCTTCCATCTGGAAGCTTCTCCTTGAAACAATGTATGGGAGATTCTGTTATTGGGCGGGGGAAGTGTCAATATTGTATTGATGTGATTTAATATGTTTGATTGGATTGTAAAGAGACCACGCCTCTGTTGTTCGGCCCCTCAAGGTTCGTGGACCTATAAAAGGTGTCTCCATCTTGGAACGGTGTAGATCTTCTGGAGGAGCACTTGGGACTGCGTGACCTTTTGGAGTGTTTCTGCTTGCACGAGGCAGAAGGGCTGGGCCAGGCAGATACATGGATCGAACTCGCGGTGGTTTAGGTATCATATAGGGGAATTTGCTGTTCAATTAAAAAATAAAGTTTAGTTGTTCTAGTGCTTGACACTCGGTGGTTTTTGACTGAACTCGACTGGGGGGTAAGCTTTAGAAGAGTGTATTCACAAGCAGCTGGCAGCGAAGAAAGTGAATGGCATGTTGGCCTTCATATCAAGAGGAGTTTAGTATAGGAGCAAAGAGGTCGTTCTGCAGCTGTATGGGGCCATAGTGAGACCACACCTGGAGTATTGTGTGCAGTTTTGGTCGCCTAATTTGAGGAAGGACATTCTTGCTATTGAGGGAGTGCAGCGTAGGTTTACAAGTTTAATTCCCGGGATGGCGGGACTGTCATATGTTGATAGAATTGACGGCTGGGCTTTTATACTCTGGAATTTAAAAGGATGAGAGTCGATCTTATTGAAGCATATAAGATTATTAAGGGTTTGGACACGCTAGAGGCAGGAAACATGTTCCCGATGTTGGGGTAGTCCAGAACCAGGGGCCACAGTGTAGGAATAAGGGGCAAGCTATTTAGAACGGAGATGAGGAAACACTTTTTCACACAGAGAGTTGTGAGTCTGTGGAATTGACAGCCTCAGAAGGCGATGGAGGCCAGTTCTCTAGATGGTTTCAAGAGAGAGCTAGATAGGGGTCTTAAAGATAGCAGAGTCAGGAGATATAGGAAGAAGGCAGGAACGGGGTACTGATTGTGGATGATCAGCCATGATCACATTCGGTGTTGGCTCGAGGGGCCGAATGGCCTACTCCTGCACCTATTGTCTATTGTCTAATTGGAACAGAGAGGGTGAATACAACAGAGCCTGTGTCCCAGGATAGGAATATCAACCTTTTCACACAGAGGGTGGTGGATATACGGAAGGGTCCTGGGATGTGTGGGAGAAACAGTGGGATTCAGTACGAGTTCATAGTTCCCCTGAAAGTGGCATTGGGTCGTTAGGGTGGTGACGAAAGCTTTTGGCATGCTGGCCTTCATCAGTAGAATATGGGACGTGAAGTCATGGGCCTGTCTCACTTTTAGGTGACTACAGGCGACTAGGCAGTCGCCACGTGGTCGCCGGGGTGTCGCCTGTCCGGTCGTGAGTCGTCTCCTCAGTCGCCCAAAGAGTCGTAGCGTTTTTCTGGTCGCGGCTGGATTTTGAAATGTTCAAAACTTTTCGGCTACTGTCGGCGACAGTGGGCTTGACGCCAATGAGCGTAGCTTGGCTTCTCCTGTCGCCGGGATGCTGACTTCGGTGAATTCCTGCGTCAACCAGCGACTGAATTGTCTTTGGTTGTCTTCAGTTGTTGCCGACAGGGTGGTAGCTTGCCGCGGGTGGACGTAGGTTGTCGTAGGCGGACGTCATAGTGGGTCGCCGGTTGTCGGTAGCTTGCCGTAGTTTGACGTCGACTAGGTGGTAGGTTGTCGTAGACTTTGTCGTTGTGGGGGGGGGTACAGTCGCCGGTTTTTCGGCGACCTGCTACGACTATGACAGTCGCCGGCAATCACCGAAAATATCGCCTAAGTGGGACAGGCCCACTCCAGTTGCACAAGATGTTGATGAGGCCACACTCGGAGTATTGTGGTCAGTCTTGGTCTCCCTGCTAATAAGAAAGACGTCATTAAGCAGGAGGCTGAGGGTGATCTGGTAGAGGTGAATAGAATCATAAAAGTGATAGGCCCAATGCGGGCAAATGGTATTAGCGTAGAGAGGGCGTAGATAGCTGCTTGGTCATATTCACAAGTCACAGGAGCAGAATTAGGCCATTCAGCCCATCGAGTTTACTCCACCCTTCAATCTTGGCGGAGCTATCTTTCACCCGTTTCTCCTGCCTTCTTCCCGTAACCCTTGTTACTAAGCAAGAACCTGTCAATCTCCGCTTTAAAAATGCCCAATGACTTGCCCTCCACCACCATCTGTGGCAATGAATGGCACAGATTCACCACCATCTGGCTAAAGAAATTCCTCCTCCTAGAGTCATATTCATACAGCACGGAATTAGACCCTTCGGCCCAACTTGCCCACACCGGCCCTATCCCACTGCCTGTGTTTGGTCCATATCCTTCTACACCTTTTCCTATCCATGTACCTGTCCAACTAGTTGGCATGGACAAGTGTGACCAAAGGGTCTGACTCCATGCTCTAGGAATATGAGATAAGTCTCTAAAAGGTGTTGTTAAGGCCACATTTGGAAGATTGTGAGCAATTTTGGGCACCATATCTGAGGAAGGAAGTGCTGGCTCTGGAGAGGGTCCAGGGGAGGTTTACAAATATTATCCCAGGAATGAGTGGGTTAACATATGATGAGCGTTTGTCGGCACTGGGCCTGTGCTCGCTGAAGTGAGCACCACATTGAAACATATAGAATAGTGAAAGGCTTGGATGTGAAGCGGATGTTTCCACCAGTGGGAGAGTCTAGAACTAGAGGGCAAAGCCTCCGAATTAAAGAACTTCCCTTTACGAAGGAGATGAGGAGACATTTCTTTAGTCAGAGAGTGATGAATCTGTGGAATTCTTTGCCACAGCCGGCTGTGGAGGCCATGTCAGTGGATATTTTTAAGGCAAAAATAGATAGATTGAGCATCGGGGGTTATGAGGAGAAGGCAGGAGAATGGCATTAGGAGGGAGAGATAAATCGAATGGCGGGGTAGACCTGATGGGCTGAGTGGCCTAATTCTGCTCCTATCACTTGTGAATTTATGAGATGATAATCTGGCATCCTATCTGCTTCCTGAGGTCAATGCTCCCATTGTACTACTTCAAAGCAAGGAGTTTCCCCAATGCTTCGGCCAATTTGACATCTCTCAAGTTACACGAGATATTTACGAGCCATTGCCGTGTGCAAGAAAAGTGGATGTACGTTCCTACATTCCAAAAATAACTGGATTATAAAATTTATCATTGGCTGGAAAGTGCTCTGGTATATCCTGTGATTGTGAAAAGGGCTTTGGAAAAGCCGGTTCTTTTTAAATAAAAACAGATATCATTTTTAGCTTTGCTTAGTTAGATATATAAATACGTGAGACGGGTGGTTTGGTGGCGCAGCGGTAGAGTTGCTGCCTCACAACGCCAGAGACGAGGGTTCGATCCTGACTCTGGGTGCTGTCTGTACGGCGTTTGTACATTCTCCCCGTGACACCGTGGGTTTTGGACAATAGACAATAGGTGCAGGAGTAGGCCATTCGGCCCTGCGTGCCAGCACCACCATTCAATGTGATCATGGCTGACCATCCCCAATCAGTACCCCGTTCCTGCCTTCTCCCCTTATCCCCTGACTCCGCTTTCTTTAAGAGCCCTATCCAGCTCTCTCTTGAAAGTATCCAGGGAACCGGCCTCCACCGCCCTCTGAGGCAGAGAATTCCACAGACTCACAACTCTCTGTGTGAAAAAGTGTTTCCTCGTCTCCGTTCTAAATGGCTTACCCATTATTCTTAAGGCCCCTGGTTTGGGACTCCCCCAACATCGGGAACATATTTCTTTGGGCGCTCCGGTTTCTTCCCACACTCAAAAGACGTAGAGGTTTGTAGGCCAATTGGTGTCTGTAGGATCGAGCTAGTGTGCGGGGATCGCTGGTCGGCACGGACTCGCTGGGCTGAAGGGCCTGTTTCCATGCTGTATCTCTAAAGTCCAAACTGGCGCCTCAGGGGTAGGCTGCATGTACATTAATTTCAGGAATCTCGAATGTTTAATTGTATGTTGTACCGACAATTGAACTGGGAAATTCCAACTTGCTGCAGACTTGCAGGCCCACAACAGCAATAACACACTGATTATATAAATGATCAAAAGTGTAACATCAGATGATTACAATAGTGCAACAACCAATGCCCATGGTGTAACAACAGACACAGTCCACAATGGTACATAGTTACTGAGGTCAGTTTGGTGCTGCGTTCAGGAGGCTGATGGTTGCAGGCAAGAAGCTGTCCTTGAACCTGGAGATCATGGTTTTCAGGCTCCTGTACCTTCTTCCCGATGATATCAGTGAGATGAGAGCGTGGCCAGGGTGGTGTCTGGAAGGTTCTCCACACGATGCTGCCTGACCCGCTGAGTTCCTCCAGCACTCTGTGAAACGTCACCTATCCATGTTCCCCACAGATGCTGCCTGACCCGCTGAGTTACTCCAGCACTCTGTGAAACGTCACCTATCCATGTTCTCCACAGATGCTGCCTGACCCGCTGAGTTAGAAACATAGAAAAATTGGTGCAGGAGTAGGCTATTCGGCCCTTCGAGCCAGCACCGTTATTCAATATGATCATGACTGATCATCTAAAATCAGTGCCCCGTTCCTGCTTTTTCCCCATATCCCCTGATTCCGCTAGCCCTAAAAGTTACTCCGGCACTTTTATTTCCTGGACTCCATCTCATCATCGTTGGAGATTCTAAATTCGGACAAGCTCTGCGTATTTTGCCCAGATAAGAAGAAGGGCAACGTATCAACTTCATCCCCAAGAGGGTTGTCTGTTTATCTTTACGCAATGTTGCAGCAATATTACACATCCTGGAAAATATTCAAACAATTCAAAAGCTTTCAATTGGTTCATGAGAATGTGATTTTACTGACATTTATCTTGCAGTAAACGTTATTCCCGTCATCCTGCATCTGTACACTGTGGGCAGGTTGATTGTAATCACATACAGTCTTTCTGATGACTGGATAGCTCGCAAGATAAAAACCGGTGTAAAAGATGTCGATAAAAACTTGTATTAGCGTGTTTTGCATGTATTCCGCTGCTGTGAACTTCCTTGAATAGTCTTGTCTCTCGAGGCAGGTTAAGGGTGTCCATATATAGTGGTGTCTCTGGGACATTCCTACCCACGTAAGATGCTGGGATGGAAACTGATAGCCATCATTTGTTCTGGCACTTCTCGTGAAATGGACTCCAGGCGTGTGCTGGTTGAAGATGCTTCGCTTCCTAGACTTGGCCCTGTGTTTATTGACTGCTGCCTCCATTTATGGGGGCCTTCTCTGATTCACTGATGGCTTCACAAACACTTGAAAGGCTTCATCAGAAACGTGGATACTTCTATTTCTTGGAAGAGCCCTTGTTCCAAAGCTGTGAGCTGTTGCACGTTGCAATGTCAAACCAGGGCAGGGCTTGCACCGTCGATGGGTGGGCTCCGCAGAGGGTTGCAGAGCAGAGAGATCTGGGAGTACATGTGCACATCACCATCATCATCATCATGCCATCATCATCATCTCTACAGGTGCACAGTAGAGAGCTTGCTGACCGGTTGCATCGTGGCTTGGTTCGGCAACTTGAGCGCCCTGGAGAGGAAAAGACTACAAAAAGTAGTAAACACTGCCCAGTCCATCATCGGCTCTGACCTTCCTTCCATCGAGGGGATCTATCGCAGTCGCTGCCTCAAAAAGGCTGGCAGCATCATCAAGGACCCACACCATCCTGGCCACACACTCATCTCCCCGCTACCTTCAGGTAGAAGGTACAGGAGCCTGAAGACTGCAACGACCAGGTTCAGGAATAGCTACTTCCCCACAGCCATCAGACTATTAAACCTGGCTCGGATAAAACTCTGAACATTAAAAACCCTTTATCTGTTATTTGCACTTTACCAATTTAATCATTCATGTGTGCATTTACGTATATAATGGTATACAGACACACTGATCTGTTTTGTAGTCAATGCCTACTATGTTCTGTTGTGCGAAGCAAAGAAAAAATTTCATTGTCCTATCAGGGACACACGACAATAAACTCTTTTGACTTGATTTGACTTTGACTTTTGATCACTTGGTCTCCTAATCTGAGGAAAGACATTCTTGCCATAGAGGGAGTACAGAGAAGGTTCACCAGACTGATTCCTGGGATGTCAGGACTTCCATATGAAGAAAGACTGGATAGACTCGGCTTGTGCTCGCTGGAATTTAGAAGATTGAGGGGGGATCTTATAGAAACTTACAAAATTCTTAAGGGGTTGGACAGGCTAGATGCAGGAAGATTGTTCCCGATGTTGGGGAAGTCCAGAACAAGGGGTCACAGTTTAAGGATAAGGGGGAAATCTTTTAGGACCGAGATGAGAAAATCATTTCTCACACAGAGAGTGGTGAATCTGTGGAATTCTCTGCCACAGAAGGTAGTTGAGGCCAGTTCATTGGCTATGTTTAAGAAGGTTAGATGTGGCCCTTGTGGCTAAAGGGATCAGGGGGTATGGAGAGAAGGCAGGTACAGGATACTGAGTTGGATGATCAGCCATGATCATATTGAATGGCGGTGCAGGCTCGATGGGCCGAATGGCCTACTCCTGCACCTATTGTCTATGAATCTATGTTTCTATGATCATTGTCACCATCATCATCAGCATCTTCATCATCATCATCATCGTTGAAAACATTAGCGACGCAGTGACGCTGGTTTCCGACGGGAACGGTGACGGACGCACCACACATCTCTGTCCTCCGGTTCCTGCGGACCTCCGCCGCTGGAAGTGCAGGATTTTGGTGTGTGTGTGTGTGTGTGTGTGTGTGTGTGTGTGTGCGTGTGTGCGTGTGTGCGTGTGTGCGTGTGTGCGTGTGTGCGTGTGTGTGTGTGTGTGTGTGTGTGTGTGTGTGTGTGTGTGTGTGTGTGTGTGTGTGTGTGTGTGTGTGTGTGTGTGTGCGTGTGTGTGTGTGCTTTATCATCATTCCTTACAATGCCGCGTACGATGGCGACCGCAACTTCTACTCAAGTGTGGATGGCCGTCGGCTCACTAGGAGCTCATCCGCACCTTTGACAGGTCTTGTTTTCGGCCCTGCTGGGGGTCCGCAGCCCCCTCCTCACCTGGCAAACCAGGTGGGGGAGACGGTTTAGTCGCCGACTGTCCGACCATGGAGCAGGTGGCACGGGGTTACAGGGTACCGGTGGCAGGGGGATCTCCCCCCCCGACGGTTCCCAGAAAGAGGTAAGTTTGGCACGCTGGCGTTCATTGGGAATGGCGTTGAGTACAAGCATTGGGACATCCTGACGCACCAGCACAAGTCGGTGGTGAGGCCACACCTGGAGCACTGTGTGCAGTTCTGCTCGCCCAGCTCCGGGAAGATGGAAACGGTGCAGATGGGAATCGCCAGGATGTTGCCTGGGCTTTGGGCACGACTTGTAGGCAGGTTAGTTGGGCTGGTCAACCTTCGATCTGCCGTGCTTTGTCTTGCCTCCCCACACTTCTAGCGTTCATTCCTCCCACCCTGCGATCTCAATCCAAAACGTCACCTATCCATGTTCCCCACAGATGCTGCCTGACCCGCTGAGTTACTCCAGCACTCTGTGAAACGTCACCTATCCATGTTCCCCACAGATGCTGCCTGACCCGCTGAGTTACTCCAGCACTCTGTGAAACGTCACCTATCCATGTTCTCCACAGATGCTGCCTGACCCGCTGAGTTACTCCAGCACTGTCTGTGTGGAGTTTGCATGTTCTCCCTGTGACCATTGAGCTTGGCGGTGCTCTGGTTTCATAACTTCATATGTTGTAGGGCCAGAATTAGGCAATTCGGCCCATCTTGTCTACTCCGCCATTCAATCACGGCTGATCTAATTTTCCCTCTCAACCCCATTCTCCTGCCATCTCCCCAGAACCCCTGGCACCTGTACTAATCAAGAACCTATCAACCTCCACCTCGAAAATATGAATTGGCCTCCACAGCTGTCTGTGGCAATGAATTCCACAGATTCACCACCCTCTGACTAAAGAAATTCCTGCTCCTCCTTCCTGAAGGAATGTCCTTTTCCTCCCACATCCCAAAGACATGCAGGTTTGTAGGTTAATTGTCCTTCTGTAAATTGCCATGAGTGATCAGGCAGTGGATGAGAAAGTGGGACAAGATAGAACTAGTGTGAACGGATGATCGGGTGTCAGTATGGACTTGATGGGCCGAAAGGCCTGTTTCTATGCTGTATAGCTAAACTTGTTCAGCCGACAACCCTAACAAGAGCTATAACAGTGAGATTGACAATAGACAATAGGTGCAGGAGTAGGCCATTCTGCCCCTTCGAGCCAGCACTGCCATTCAATGTGATCATGGCTGATCATCCCCAATCAGTACCCCGTTCCTGCCTTCTCCCCATATCCCCTGACTCCGCTATCTTTAAGAGCCCTATCTAGCTCTCTCTTGAAAGTATCCAGAGAACCAGCCTCCACCGCCCTCTGAGGCAGAGAATTCCACAGACTCACAACTCTCTGTGTGAAAAAGTGTTTCCTCGTCTCCGTTCTAAATGGCTTACTCCTTATTCTTAAACTGTGGCCCCTGGTTCTGGACTCCCCCAACATCGGGAACATGTTTCATGCCTCTAGCGTGTCCAAACCCTCACTAATCTTATATGTTTCAAAGAGATATCCTCTCATCCTTCTAAACTCCTGAGTGTACAAGCCCAGCCGCTCCATTCTCTCGGAGATGCAGTCGGACAAAGACGATGGCAAGAACAGGTTAAGCATGAGCTCCGGAGGTAAGTCTTCCTGAGGTAATTGAGCTGAATAGTATATGTAAGTTACTAGCAAGGAAATAACTCTCCTCGAAAGGGATCTTCCTCAGCGACCAATTGGTTCCAAGTGTACCGTGCTTGATTCGATTTTGTTTAATGTGATGACCTGATAGTAAAAATTAGTTCATTTCCAGCTGCTTTAATACGAGACGCATTTGCAAATCTGGGCCAAGCTTCAGATATACATCCAACATTCCTTGACTAGACTTCACTGAACAGCCCAGAGAAATGGCCAGCGGCCACTGGAGTTGAGTTGCAAAGATGAAAGCAATGAAACAGAAGCCAGATTGATCAGAGTGTTGTGATACTTCTGCCCCAAAGATAGGCCAACAAACCAGAAGCATAATGTCGGGTTGTCCAGTTCTGCCCAAGACCGCAAGAAATTGGAGAGAGTTGCAGAAGAAGCCCAGTCCGTCACACAGACCACACTCCGCACCATCGACCATCTACACTTCACGCTGCCTCGGGGAAAAAAAACCAACATAATCAAATTCTTGTCCCACCCCGGTCATTCCTTCTTCTCCCCGCTCCCGTCCGGCAGAAGGTACAGAAGCTTGAAAGCGCGCACCACCAGACTCAGGAACAGCTTCTTCCCCTCTGTCATCAGGCTTCTGAACGGCCCTTCCATAAGCCAGGGGACTGTCCGATTCACCTCTACCCTATTCCGCACATTGGACTCTGTATGTGGAACTGATGTGCTACAATGCTGAGAACTATATTCTGCACTCGCTATCTACCCCTTTGCTCCACCTGTTGTACTGGAGTTTGATTTGACTGTATTTATGTGTAGTATATCTCATCAGTTTGCGTAGCATGCAAAACAAATTTTCATTAAACCTCTGTACACATGACAATCATATCATGTACACTCTGGAGTTTAGAAGGATGAGAGGAGATCTCTTTGAAACATATAAGATTAGTGAGGGTTTGGACACGCTAGAGGCAGGAAACATGTTCCCGATGTTGGGGGAGTCCAGAACCAGGGGCCACAGTTTAAGAATAAGGGGTAAGCCATTTAGAACGGAGACAAGGAAACACCTTTTCACACAGAGAGTTGTGAGTCTGTGGAATTCTCTGCCTCAGAGGGTGGTGGAGGCCTGTTCTCTGGATACTTTCAAAAGTGAGCTAGATAGGGCTCTTCAAAATAGCGGAGTCAGGGGATATGGGGAGAAGGCAGGAACGGGGTACTGATTGTGGATGCTCAGCCATGATCACATTGAATGGCGGTGCTGGCTCGAAGGGCCAAATGGCCTACTCCTGCACCTATTGTCTATTGATTTTTCCAGCATCTGCAGTTCCTTCTTCAACAGCAGTCACATCTGAGATGTCTATCAACATGGAGGCTGTGTATATTTGACAGTACCATAGATGTTCCGACAGATAGCTTCCAGTACACAAGTCTTTCTTCTTTTGTCAAGAATCTAAAATGAATCAGATTGTGTCGACAGGTACACAAAAGGCTGGAGAAACTCAGCGGGTGCAGCAGCATCTAAGGAGCGAAGGAGATAAGCAAAGTTTCGGGCCAAAAGCCTTCTTCAGACTTGTGTCGACAGGCGTTGGAATGAGAGAATAACTGCTTCATGGATTCTAAATGGCACAATTGATTGTGTAATGGTTCTGAAATGACACCGGAGCTCTTTGTCTGCTCTTCGCAGAGAAACATCTACTAGCATCCAAGACATTTGCTCTGCTCTTTTAGATCTGCCTGTAAATATAGTGCCATTTCTAAATGTTCTCAAATCTCAGATCCCAAAGAGGTGCGGGTTTGTAGGTTAACTTGCCCGCTGTAAATGGCCCCTAGTGTGTAAGGAGTGGATGGGAAAGTACGATAACATAAAACTAGTGTGAACGGGTGATCAATGGTCCGTCCATAAGCCTGGGGACTGTCCGATTCACCTCTACCCCATTGCGGACATTGGACTCTGTCTGTGGAACTGATGCGCTACAATGCTGAGAACTATATTCTGCACTCTGCATCTTCCCCTTGTTATTATTAATGTTTAACGTTTTATGTATTTTGATGATTGTATTTATGTCGGGATTGTCCGATCGGGATAACATCCAAAATAAAGCATTCCTCTGTACCTGAGTGCACATAACAATAATAAACCTCAACAAACCTAAAACCTAATTTTTAGTGCGATGGACCAGCAACAGATCTGAACTCAATTATTTAAGAAAGAGCTGCTGATGCTGGAAAAATCGAAGGTAGACAAAAATGCTGGAGAAACTCAGCGGGTGCTGCCTCACCCCCTGAGTTTCTCCGGCAATATTGACTACCTTTGAACTGAATTATTTGGTCATTCAAGGTGCAAACTGAGCAAGGAAAGGACTGGAATGTGGCAGAAGTCTAATTGGTTTTCAGATGTTCCTCAATAGATAAGAGACAATAGGTGTAGGAGTAGGCCATTCGGCCCTTCGAGCCAGCACCGCCATTCAATGTGATCATGGCTGATCATCCACAATCCCCGTTCCTGCCTTCTCCCCATATCCCCTGACCACTATTTTTAAGAGCCCTATCTAGCTCTCTCTTGAAAGCATCCAGAGAACCTGCCTCCACCTCCCTCTGAGGTAGAGAATTCCACAGACTCACCACTCTCTGTGAGAAAAAGTGTTTCCTCGTCTCCGTTCTAAATGGCTTACTCCTTATTCTTAAACTGTGGCCCCTGGTTCTGGACTCCCCCAACATCGGAAACATGTTTCCTGCCTCTAGCTTGTCCAAACCCTTAACAATCTTATATGTTTCAATGAGATCCCCTCTCATCCTTCTAAACTCCAGAGGTCGTCAGGATTAGTAGGAGAGGTGTTCTCTCATCCTTCTCGCTTTGATTCACACATGGCTCCTTCCAGAACTGAAGAAGGGACCTGACCCGAAACATTCGCCTGTCCACTCGCACCACGGATGCTGCCTGCCTGAGTTCCTCCAGCAGTTTGTGTTTTGCTCAAGGTCCCAGCATCTGCAGTTCCTCATATCTGCGCCTATAACCATTGGATCATTTGAACAAGACGGGATTCTCTGGATTAATAGGATGTGAATGTGGTTCCCACCTTGGAAATGAATGAACATTTATTTCAAACTTCTCTTCCTTGAAACATCAGCACAAGTGCAGTACGGTGGAGCAGCGCTAGAGCTGCCGCCTTACAGCGAATACAGCGCCGGAGACCCGGGTTCCATCCCGACTACGGGCGCTGTCTGTACGGAGTTTGCACGTTCTCCCCGTGACCTGCGTGGGTTTTCTCCGAGATCTTCGGTTGCCTCCCGCACTCCAAAGACGTGCAGGTATATAGGTTAATTGGCTTGGTAAATGTAAACATTATCCCTAGTGGGTGTAGGATAGTGTTAGTGTGCGGGGATCGCTGGTCGGTGCGGACCCGGTGGGCCGAAGGGCCTGTTTCCGTGCTGTATCTCTAAACTCTAAAACTATGAAAGTGGGTAGACACAGAGTGCTGGAGTAACTCAGCAGGTCAGGCAGCATCTGTGGAGAACATGGATAGGTGGCGTTTCACAGAGTGCTGGAGTAACTCAGCGGGTCAGGCAGCATCTGTGGAGAACATGGATAGGGCTGAATGGCCTACTCCGCACCTATGTTTCTATGTTTCCAAGTTTCTATGGTCTTTAACCAGCGGAGAGCATAAGGCTGAGGGGTGATCTTATCGAGGTGCAAATAGGGTGAATGCAGAGTCTTTTATCCATGGTAGGGGAATGAAGAACTGGAGGACAGGTTTAAGGTGAGAGGGAATTATTTAATACGAGTCTAATGCCCCACTTAGGCGATTTGTTAGGAGACTACAGGCGACTAGGCCGTCGCCACACGGTCGCCGGGGTGTCGCCTGTACGGTCGTGAGTCGTCTCCTCGGTCGCCCAAAGAATCGTAGCGTTTTGTTGGTCGCCGCTGGATTTTGAAATGTTCAAAACTTGTCGGCGACAGTCGGCGACTGTTGGCTTGACGTCAATGAGCGTAGCTTGACTTCTCCTGACGTGGGCGCTGACGTAGGTTGTCGCCGGGATGGCGTAGGTTGTCGCCGGGTGCTGACTTTGACGAATTCCATTGGCGACTACCTACGCCAACCGGCCACAGGTACCGGCGACTGAATTGTCGGACCTTGTCGTAGCTTGTCGCGGGTGGATGTAGGTTGTCGTAGGTGTGGTCGTGGGCGGTTGTCCTAATGGGTCGCCGGTTGTCGGTAGCTTGCCGTGGCTGGACGTTGACTAGGTGGTAGGCTGTCGTAGGCATCGATGTAGACATTGTCTTGGGGGGCGGGGTCCAGTCGCCGGTTTTTCGGCGACATGCTACGACTATGACAGTCGCCAAAAAAATCGCCAAAGTGGGACTGGCCCATAAGGGGCAACTTTTCCACACAGAGGGAACCAAGCTGCCAGAGGAGGTAGTTGACGCAGGAACAATAGTGACGTTTAAAAAATACTTACACAGGTGCATGGATAGGAAACGTTGAGGGAGATATGGACCAGATACATGGAAATTCATTCGGTCATTCCTTGTCGCCAGAGAGTTGGCGATATGCAGAGCACTGCCCTGACGACTGAAAATTTGGAGGATACAGATTCAGAAGAGATGCTGCCTGTCCCGCTGAGTTACTCCAGCATTTTATGCCTATCTTCGATTTAAACCAGCAACTGCAGTTCCTTCCTTCACATGGAAATGGGCCTAGCTTTGAGGGGGCATCTTGGTCAGTATGGACAAGTTGGGCCGAAGAGCCTGTTTCCATGCTGTGCGCCTCTGTGACTCTGTGGCCAACGTTTGTTTCAAATATTCTGGACAATTTTCTGGAAATGGAAACGAATTTCTGGTTGGAGGTTGGTCAATGAAACGAGGAAGATGACGGGATTTTTCAACGTGAAATGGTTAAGTTGACAAATATTAATACCACTTGGAAAACAATTGAAAACAAAATGAGTGCACTGATTAATCCAGTGTCTTCTGACTATATAAGGAAAGAGTAATGTTGGCAGATTGCTTTAGAAGCTTTTGATCTTGGCCCTGGGCGATCACTCGCAGTTAATTAAAACCAAAATGATGGTGGGATTGAGAGCCGACTCCAGAATTTTATAATTTAATATACATATGGCAGAGTTTTGCATTTTCTGAGGATGTTTACATACAATAAGTAACTTTCGTCAAGGAGCTGAGCAGGCCTCGGGGTAACCTGCTGAACGTACAATAATTCAGAACCAACGAGCATAATTATCAAGAATGATGAGACACTTCAATTTCAAATTTGCTGAAGTGTCTATGAGTTTTTTGTTTTCCGTTTGTGGATGAACGATTCCTATCTCTTTCCCAATTTATTTTGTCGCAGTCCTGTGGAATGAGGTGGAAAGCTTTTTTTTTTAAAGGAACCTTATTTAGCAGATTGTTATATATATATAGAACAGCGCAGTACTAGACGCAGGCCATTCGGCCCATAATGTCTATGCCGAACATGATGCCAAGACCAACTCTTATCTGCCTGCACGTGATCCGTATCCCTCCATTCCTTGCATATCATAGAAACATAGAAACATAGAAAATAGGTGCAGGAGGAGGCCATTCGGCCCTTCGAGCCAGCACCGCCATTCATTGTGATCATGGCTGATCGTCCACATTCAATAACCCGTGCCTGCCTTCTCCCCATATCCCTTGACTCCACTAGCCCCTAGAGCTCTATCCAACTCTCTCTTAAATCCATCCAGTGATTTGGCCTCCACTGCCCTCTGTGGCAGGGAATTCCATAAATTCACAACTCTCTGGGTGAAAAAGATTTTTTCTCAGCTCAGTCTTAAATGACCTCCCCTCTATTCCAAGACTGTGGCCCCTGGTTCTGGACTCGCCCAACATTGGGAACATTTTTCCTGCATCTAGCTTGTCCAGTCCTTTTATAATTTTATATATTTCTATAAGATCCCCCCCTCATCTTTCTAAACTCCAGTGAATACAAGCCTAGTCCTTTCAATCTTTCCTCACCATAAAGCGATGCCCTCTAGTATTTGTTTAAGACAAAACTGCAGATGCTGGAAAAATTGAAGGTGGACAAAAAATGCTGGAGAAACTCAGTGGGAGAGGCAGCATCTACGGAGAGAGGGAATAGGTGACGTTTCGGGTCGAGACCCTTCATCACCACATCACCTATTCCCTCTAGTATTTGATATTTCCAACCAGGAAAAAATCTCTGTTTACCCTATCTATGCCTTTCATAATTTTATCTTCTTCTATCAGGTCTCCCCTCAACCTCTGACGTTCCAGAGAAAACAATCCAGTTCTGTCCAAACTCTCCCTGAAGCTCTTACCCCCCTAATCCAGGCACCCTCTGGTAAACCTCGCCTGCACCCTCTGTAAAGTCTGCACATCTTCCCTGTAATAGATTAGTAAGATTAAATGAGAACTTACCAGTTTCGAAGTTTGATCTGTATTTTATGAGGAGTTACGATGAGGGATTACGTGAAGACCCCGTCCAGCACGCATGCGCGACATTTCTTCAAAGCAGCGGTGTGGATTCACAGAAAACACAACAATTGAAATAAATATAGTAAAGAATAAATAAGAACTTAATTACCAGTTGATCTGTATAATAGAGGGTGGGAGCGGAGGGCACGTAATCCCTCATCGTAACTCCTCATAAAATACAGATCAAACTTCGAACTGGTAAGTTCTCATTTAATCTTACTATTTTACTTCGGAGTCACGTGAGTGACTACGTGAAGACTTCAAAGCTCTGTGAATCCGAACCGTGAACCAGCTCATGCTTCACTCACTGCCTGAAGACCTTAGAGGGAGGAAGCATGTTATACAATCAAACAATAACCTGTTTGTGAACAAAAAAGGTTTATTAATAACAACAAAAAACAGGGAGCTCCCCCGGGCTTAAATTAAATATTATCTGCAGACTCTAAAATTCTGTCTGCAAATGTAGCAGGTTCCGCAGCGGCTTATTATAAAACCTTTGGAAAGTTCTTTCCGAGGACCATCCTGCTCTGGCCAGAATATGGTCCATAGGCACATCCATTCGCCTAGCCGCCGACGTAGATGCAACCCTGGTGGAATGAGATTTGTAAACATTAGTATCGACTCCCGCGGACTTAAGCACCTGCTTGAGCCACCTTGAAATGGTTTGGCTCGTCACCTGACCATGAGGCTTCTTGTGGCTTATCCATAAGGTTTTTTTTTCTCTCCCTCTTAAGTTATATGTTGTGTCTATGTAGTTGGCGAGATGGGTCTTGGCACACAACCGTGGGTCAGGTGAATATGCCCGGAACTCCATAACTGGAGGCGTGGTACCTGGTCTAGTTTGTTTGACCAGCCCCTGAATGTGAAATGTGATACAGTCCAATGACTCTGTCATGCTGTCCAGCCTCAGAAGGTGGAGGCACTGTACCCTTTGAGCTGACACTAGTTGCCATGAGCATGACTGATTTCAGTGTAAGTTGTTCCAGCGTGAGTGACCTGGGTGGTGGCCATCCCCTAAGGTACGTCAGTACTATGCTGACATCCCAGATCTGAGTGTACCTAGGCCTAGGGGAATTGGTGTTAAAAATGCCCCTCATGATTTTGACCACTAGTGGATGGGACCCCAAAGTCAGTTGTCCTGCTGCTGGAACCAAATAAGCTGACAACGCACTCCTGGCTGTATTAATGGCGCTGTAGCTGAGTCCTTCCCGATGTAATCCAAGCAGGAACTCCACAACACTGGTGGCTGTAGCTGTAGTGTAGGTAGTTCCTGTTTTGGAGCAATACCGTTCCCATTTTCTTATATTGGTCAGGTATTGTCTCCTGGTGGACTCCCGGTGAGATGCGGTCATCATGTTGATGCCGTCCTCAGACAGTCCCAGGCCCAGTAGAGGTCTTTTTTAGAATCTGCAAGCCAGGAGATTGACTCTGTCATGGCACGGGTGACTAATGCCTGACACTGGGTGGATTAATAACTGTCGACTGCTGGGGAATTCCAACGGTGTTTCAACAGCCATGTCGAAAGCCACTGGGAACCATGGCTGTGTAGGCCAGTCAGGTATTATCAAGATTCCTGAAGCGGAATCCAATTGAATCTTGCGTAATACCCGACTGATGAGGCAGAAGGGAGGAAAAGCATAAAAGAACATTTTCCCCCAATGCAGCGAGAATGCATCAACTGCTGCTGCTGCCTCAGGGTCTGGTTCCCAAGCGACATACGTTGGTACCTGGTGATTCAGCCTGGATGCAAAATAGATCGATATCTCGTGTGCCATATTGCTTTGTAATTTCAGCAAATACTTTGGGATTTAACATCCATTCGATGTTATCATTAAATCTACGTGACCTGGTGTCTGCCACTGTATTTTGCTTACCTGGTAGGTAAGTTGCTGATAACCAAATATGCCTTTTAACACACCATTGCCAGATTAGGTTGGCCAAATTGTCACACGATATCGACTTTACACCACCCATGTGATTGATATAAGCCACCACCGTGGTATTATCTAGTTGCAACCGGACATGTGCATGATGCGTATTAGATGAATATGCTTTTAACCCATAAAACGCACCCAACATTTCTAAATAGTTGATACCCCGTGTCTGTAGGCAAGATGATTCAAATTTACTCCATCTGCCCCCTGTGCTGGATTGCATGTTAGTTGCTCCCCAGCCCCAAAGCACTGGCATCCGTTTTGAATGGTTAATACTGGGTTGGTGATTATTATGGGACTGGAGCTGAGTCTTACGTTCCTTGCCCACCATTGTAACTCTGGAATGGATTCAGCAGTTTAAACTCATAGCTCGGTCAAAGTGACCTGAGTTTTGCTTTAGTGCATGCACTTTAGCTCTTTGCAAATTTTGATAGTGCAAAAGGCCCAAATTGTACGGCTGGAAAAGCTGCTACCATTTTGCCAATAACTCTAGCTACTTCCCGTATGGTTGGCTGATGTTTATTCATGAGTTCGTTGCATGATAGCGCCAATTCTGATGCTTTCCCCTTCGGCAGAGTTACAATCATGCGAACAGTATCTATCGTAAATCCAAGATAGTCCATGGCAGTGGACGGTGTAAGATTGGATTTATCTGGATGTATGACAAACCCCAAAGAATGGCTGTCTCCAAGGTTTTCCCTACTATTAAAATGTCGTCTAAATACGCCATGACTATATGCTTTTGTTTCCTCAATTAATGCCAAGGCAGGTTTTAAGATTTTAGTGAACAACCTTGGAGCAGAGGTTAGCCCATTTGGTAAGGCTTTATATTGCCATAGCTGTTTCATCCAGATAAATTTTAAATATTTTCGATGCTCCTTGTGTATGGGTACTGAGTAGTAGGCATCTTTTTAAATCAATGCTTGCTAGAAAGTACCCTCTAGAAAACCAATAGTCTGGCTGTTTCAAAAGTATCCATCTTGAAATGTATATACCTGACAGACTTGTTCAAAGTAGTTAAGTCAATGATGATGCGTCGTCCACCATCTTTTTTGATTTTAGTGAAAATATTAGACACAAATTCCAAAGGTTCATGTTTTGTTCTTTCAATGACACCTTTAGCTTGTAACCTCATCAGTTCAGCTTGACCCTCTTGTTTCTCCTTGACTGAGAGGGTGAATACCCTTTTGGGCATATGCTGAACTGGTGGAAAATTTTTATGGACAAAGTCAATTTTGTAGCCATGAACGCTGCTGAGTATATACTTGTCATTAGTGATGGATTCCCATGCATCCCAAAAACAAGTGCAATCTCCCCCCTGTTAGTACAGAGCCCCTACTGCTCATATGCTGAGAGGAACCAGACCCACCTACCTCCATGGTTATTGGTGCTTCTTCTGCCTCTTCGCTGGGCGATGAGGCGTCTGCTGGGCTGTAGAGGGTTGATGTTGATGTTAATGTTGTTGGGGGTGGCGCATTTTCCATGGGGTCCGCTCTGGGCCCTGGCCTAAAAAAGGCTTACGGGGAATGGTTGCGGACCCCGAGCTTTCACCAGTCCCCATAGTGTGGTCGACGACTGGTGGACGCCGTGGGGTACTGCCGCCTGGGTTTGTTGGGTCTGCTCGGTCCCAAACCGGCCCTCACGAGACCAAAGGTCTTGGATTCTTCTTCCAGGTCTTTCACCTTTTTTGGAAGGTCTTTCCCAAAGAGCAGAATAGGAGGTTCTGACCCCGGTGTTTTGCAAAGTCCCGCAAATTTAGGGTTGAGGGCAGGCTTGATAATCTCCTTTCGCAAATTATTTATTTCATATTGAGTGGTGCACAGCAGAGCTAATGTGTCTTGCTGATTTGTGGAGATGTCCGCACCATCAATGGACCGAGCATAAGATGTTATTCCTGCAGTCAGGAGTTTAAGGATCTTCTGGAGCTTCAACTCCAGGTTTCTGATGTTCTGCCCCAAATGTCCCCAAATTTGGCTATTGTCAGCAGGTACATTCAAAGATGTACAATTTACTGGGGCTGTATATAGTTGAAGAGCCTCATTGACCACCTGTTCTTGTAGGGGTTTAGAGGACAGGTGGTTAATGCTGGCTGCAAGTTTCGGCTCTAATGGCCGACCCGCTTGTGGAATGGCCACGTAGCGGTTGACCACACCCAGCAGCTCTTCCTGTTCCTGTACACCCTGCGTACTCCCGATATCTTCAGCCAGTGACCCCTCTTCTTGACCAGCCCAGACCTGGTCGCCAATGCTGCCTTCAAAAGAAGGTGAAGCAATGGCCAGTGCCGTAAAGGGCACTGCGGGAGTGCCTGAGCTCCCTTGGCGAGGCTGCTGCTGCTCTCTCAGCAGATCTCGCTGGAGTAATTGCTCCATAAGCCGTTCCATGCGGCTTAGGCGGCTGCCTGTGTCGCTCTCGAGCGGTGAGGCATCTTCATCCGAAACGTCGGACACTACCGCCCGGTTCTGGCTGCAGGTACCTCCAGACCGCTGCTCAGGCAGCACGAGCGGTGCTGGGCTCGGCTCGGTAGTTATACCCGCCGCCTCTTTCCCCCCCCCTCCAAAGAGCATTCCTCAACGGAGGACGAACGGGGCGAGCTGCAGACTTCTTTCCTCTGGCCTTGCTCATTCTTCCTGGAACACAAGACCACAGAGAGAAAGACACACGGCCACGGTAAACTTACCTGTCGGCCCCGACTTTTTCAATTTGTAGCGGGAGCGCCTTGAACTCCCGTTCGTCGCGGGTGCACTGCATGAACGCTAATGTCGCGCATGCGTGCTGGACGGGGTCTTCACGTAGTCACTCACGTGACTCCGAAGTAAAATATATCCTCTGGCGTGCAGTTAGTTGAGGGATCTTTAATTTTAGCAATTTAGCAGTGGTTTCTCTGAGGGTTGAGCACATAGAAACATAGAAACATAGAAAATAGGTGCAGGAGTAGGCCATTCGGCCCTTCGAGCCTGCACCGCCATTCAATATGATCATGGCTGATCATCCAACTCAGTATCCTGTACCTGCCTTCTCTCCATACCCCCTGATCCCTTTAGCCACAAGGGCCACATCTAAATATAGCCAATGAACTGACCTCAACTACCTTCTGTGGCAGAGAATTCCACAGATTCACCACTCTCTGTGTGAATTTTTTTTATCTCATCTCGATCCTAAAAGACTTCCCCCTTATCCTTAAACTGTGACCCCTTGTTCTGGACTTCCCCAACATCGGGAACAATCTTCCTGCATCTAGCCTGTCCAACCCCTTAAGAATTTTGTAAGTGTCTATAAGATCCCCCCTCAGTCTTCTAAATTCCAGCACAACAGTTACAATCACAGAGACTAATCATTTAATAACAATTTTAAGTTGTTAATAAGTTACTACATCGGATAGAAGCTGCAGACCAAATCTGGTGCAATGAAAATAAAATATATTATTATTATTATTATTATTATTAATATTATTAATATTATTATTCCCACAATAGACAATAGGTGCAGGAGTAGGCCATTCGGCCCTTCGAGCCAGTACCGCGATTCAATGTGATCATGGCTAATCATCCCCAATCAGTTCCCCGTTCCTGCCTTCTCCCCTGAAGGGTTTCGTCCCGAAACGTCGCCTATTTCCTTCGCTCCATAGATGCTGCCACACCCTCTGAGTTTCTCCAGCACTTTTGTCTACCTTCTCCCCATATCCCCTGACTCCGCTATCTTTAAGAGCCCTATCTAGCTCTCTTGAAAGCATCCAGAGAACCGGCCTCCACCGCCCTCTGAGGCAGAGAATTCCACAGACTCACAACTCTCTGTGAGAAAAAGTGTTTCCTCATCTCCGTTGTAAATGGCTTACCCCTTATTCTTAAACTGTGGCCCCCGGTTCTGGACTCCCCCAACATCGGGAACATGTTTCCTGCCTCTAGCGTGTCCAAGCCCTTCTTCCTCTTCTATCGTGTGGCGTGCACAGCCGAATGTTGTAGGACAACTTGTTCTATTTGATCTTCCGTTAGTGCACGTCGAGTTGATTGCATTAGTCGAAACAGGGCGGGCCCCGTGAAGGTTGCAATCTTCCACCCCGTGCATTCCCTTAATTATCTCACACAGAGAGTGGCGAGTCTCTGGAATTCTCTGCCACAGAAGGTAGTTGAGGCCAGTTCATTGACTATATTTAAGAGGGAGTTAGATGTGGCCCTTGTGGCTAAAGGGGTCAAGGGGTATGGAGAGAAGGCAGGTACGGGATACTGAGTTGGATGATCAGCCATGATCACATTGAATGGCGGCGCAGGCTCGAAGGGCCGAATGGCCTACTCCTGAACCTATTTTCTATGTTTCAATAAGATCCCCTCTCATTTTTCTAAACTCCAGAGTGTACAAGCCCAGCGGCTCCATTCCCTCAGCATATGACAGCCCCGCCATCCAGGGATTTTGAAGTGTTTGTTATTCATTGTTGGGATCTGGACATCAGCACCACAACAAGCTTTTATTGTCTATCCCTGAAAGGTGTCACAGTGACGCAGCGGCAGAGCTGCTGCCTCACAGCGCCAGAGACCCCGGTTCTATCCCCACCTCAAATGCTCTCTGTGCAGAGTTTGCACGTTCTCCCTGTGACCGCGTGGGTTTTCTCCAGGTGCTCCGGTTCCCCCACACATCACAAAGACGTGCAGGTTTGAAGAGTAATCGGCCCTCTGTAAATTGCCGCTAGCATACAGGGAGGGGATGATAAAGTGGGATAAAGTGGAACTAGTGTGAACGGCTTTTGTGTGTGCTCAGTGGGCCAAAGGGCCTGTTTCCATGCTTAAATGTTTAAGGTAAACAAAAATGCTGGAGAAACTCAGCGGGTGAGGCAGCTTCTATGGAGCGCAGGAATAGGTGACGTTTCGGGTTGAGACCCTTCTTCAGACTGATGTGGAGGTGGGGGGGGGGAGGGGGGGCAGGAAGAAGAAAGGAAGAGCCGGAGACAGTGGGCTGTGGGAGAGCTGGGAAGGGGAGGGGAAGGAGCGAGAAAGCAAGGACTACCTGAAAATGGAAGTCAATGTTCATACCGCTGGGGTGTAAACTACCCAAGCGAAATATGAGGTGCTGCTCCTCCAATTTACGGTGGGACTCACTCTGGCCATGGAGGAGGCCCAGGACAGAAAGGTTGGATTTGGAATGGGAGGGGGAGTTGAAGTGTTGAGCCACCGGGAGATCAGGTTGGTTAATACCATCGCCTACGTGCAGGACAGACGGGTGGATGCCTGCCTAGTCAGCTTGGACCAGGAGAAGGCCTTCGACAGGATTTCGCACACGTACATGAGGGACGTGCTCTCCAAAATGGGTTTTGGGGAGGAAATCAGGAATTGGTTGCCCTCTCTCTCCTGTCTTGTTTGTCTGCTGTATTGAACCCTTTGCCGAATCCATCAGGAAGGATGCGAGCATAAGAGGAGTGACATTGCCAGGCAGTGGGGGCATTCAAGTAAAGACCTCCCTGTACATGGACGATGTCGGATCCAGGGTCGGTTCGCAGACTGATTAGTATCTGCGACCAGTTTGAGTCGGCCACGGGAGCCAGGGTGAACCGCAGGAAGAGCGAGGCCATGCTCTTTGGCAACTGGCCCGACAGATCTTCCGTCCCCTTCACCATCAAGCCTGACTTCTTGAAGGTGCTGGGGATCTGGTTCGGGGGGGCTGAGGCATGTAACAAAAATTGGCTGGAGCGGATAGCCAGGGTGGGGAGGAAGCTGGAGCTGTGGAGGCAACGCTCCCTCTCCATAACGGGAAAGAATTTGGTCATTAGGTGTGAGGTACTCTCGGGGCTGCTGTACTTGGCACAAGTGTGGCCTGTCCCTCCCTCCTACGCCACAGGGATCACCCGGGCCATCTTCCAGTTCATCTGGGGGTCAAGGACGGACCGGGTGTGACGGGCCACAATGTACAAGTCAGCAGACAACGGGGGAAAAAGCGTGCCCAACGTCACCCTCATTCTGATGGCCACCTTTGTGTGTGGCTGCATCAGGCGGAGTGTAGAGCCAAGGCACGTGGGCACAAGTCTCACTACCTGCTGAGGTTCTACCTGTCCCCGGTGTTGCGAAGGATGGGCCTGGTGCAGGTGCCACGCAATGTACCAGTCAGCTGGACATTGCCGCCCCATCTGGACATTGCCGCCCGGAGACATGGCTCCAGGGTGACCAAGGCTGGGAGCTGAACATCCAGGGATATTCAATATTCAGGAAGGATAGACAGAGAGGAAAAGGAGGTGGGGTAGCGTTGCTGGTTAGAGCGGAGATTAACGCAATAGAAAGGAATGACATTAGCTTGGAGGATGTGGAATCGATATGGGTGGATCTGCGAAACACTAAGAAGCAGAAAACGCTAGTGGGTGTTGTGTACAGGTCACCTAACAGTAGTAGTGGAGTTGGGGATGGCATCAAACAGGAAATTAGAAATGCGTGCAACAAAGGTAAAACTGTTATAATGGGTGACTTCAATCTACATATAGATTGGGTGAATCAAATTGGCAGGGGTGCTGAGGAAGAGGATTTCTTGGAATGTATGCGGGATAGTTTTCTAAACCAACATGTGGAGGAACCAACGAGAGAGCAGGCTATTCTAGACTGGATATTGAGTAATGAGGAAGGGTTAGTTAGCAGCCTTGTTGTACGTGGCCCCTTGGGCAAGAGTGACCATAATATGGTTGAGTTCTTCATTAGGATGGAGAGTGACATTGTTAATTCAGAAACACGGGTCCTGAAACTTAAAGAAAGGTAGCTTTGAGGGTATGAGACGTGAATTGGCCAAGATGGACTGGCAATTGATTCTTGAAGGGTTGACGGTGGATATGCAATGGAAGGCATTTAAAGACTGCATGGATGAACTACAACAATTGTTCATCCCAGTATGGCAAAAGAATAAATCAGGGAAGGTGGCGCATCCGTGGATAACGAGGGAAATCAGGGATAGTATCAAAGAAAAAGATGAAGCATACAAATTAGCCAGAAAAAGCAGCCTACCAGGGGACTGGGAGAAATTCAGAGACCAACAAAGGGCTTAATTAGGAAAGGGAAAATGGAGTATGAAAGAAAACTGGCAGGAAACATAAAAACTGACTGCAAAAGTTTTTATCGATATGTGAAGCGCAAAAGATTAGTTAAAACAAATGTAGGTCCCTTGCAGTCAGAAACGGGTGAATTGATCATGGGGAACAAGGACATGGCAGACCAATTGAATAACTACTTTGGTTCTGTCTTCACTAAGGAAGACATAAATAATTTGCCGGAAATAGCAGGGGATCGCGGGTCAAATGAGATGGAGGAAATGAGTGAAATCCAGGTTAGCCGGAAAGTGGTGTTGGGTAAATTGAATGGATTAAAGGCCGATAAATCCCCAGGGCCAGATAGGCTGCATCCCAGGGTACTTAAGGAAGTAGCCCCAGAAATAGCAGATGCCTTAGTGATAATTTTTCAAAACTCTTTTTAAAAAGTGAGGGAGAGAGAAAACGGGGAATTACAGACCAGTTAGTCTAACATCGGTAGTGGGGAAACTGCTAGAGTCAATTATTAAAGATGGGATAGCAGCGCATTTTGAAAGTGGTGAAATCATTGGACAAAGTCAGCATGGATTTACGAAGGGTAAATCATGTCTGACGAATCTTATTGAATTTTTTGAGGATGTAACTAGTAGAGTGGATAAGGGCGAAGCAGTGGATGTGTTGTATCTGGACTTTCAGAAGGCTTTCGACAAGGTCCCACACAAGAGATTGGTATACAAACTTAAAGCACACGGTATTGGTGGTTCAGTATTGATGTGGATAGAGAACTGGCTGGCAGACAGGAAGCAAAGAGTAGGAGTGAACGGATCCTTTTCAGGATGGCAGACAGTGACTAGTGGGGTGCCGCAAGGCTCAGTGCTGGGACCCCAGCTATTTACAATATACATTAATGATTTGGACGAGGGAATTAAATGCAACATCTCGAAGTTTGTGGATGACACTAAGCTGGGGGGCAGTGTTAGCTGTGAGGAGGATGCTAGGAGGCTGCAGGATGACTTGGATAGACTGGGTGAGTGGGCAAATGCATGGCAGATGCAGTATAATGTGGATAAATGTGTGGTTATCCACTTTGGTGGCAAAAACAGGAAGGTAGACTATTATTTGAATGGTGACCGATTAGGAAAAGGGGAGATGCAGCGAGACCTGGGTGTCATGGTACACCAGTCATTGAAAGTAGGCATGCAGGTGCAGCAGGCTGTGAAGAAAGCAAATGGTATGTTGGCATTCATAGCAAAAGGATTTGAGTACAAGAGCAGGGAGGTTCTACTGCAGTTGTACACGGTCTTGGTGAGGCCACACCTGGAGTATTGCGTACAGTTTTGGTCTCCTAATCCGAGGAAAGACATTCTTGCCATAGAGGGAGTACAGAGAAGGTTCACCAGACTGATTCCTGGGATTGCACGACTTCCATATGAAGAAAGACTGGATAGATTTGGCTTGTACTCACTAGAATTTAGAAGAGGGGTGATCTCAAAGAGACTTACAAAATTCTTAAGGGGTTGGACAGTCTAGATGCAGAAAGATTGTTCCCGGTGTTGGGGAAGTCCAGGACAAGGGGTCACAGTTTAAGGATAAGGGGGGAAGTCTTTTAGGACCGAGATGAGAAAATCGTTTTTCACACAGAGAGTGGTGAATCTGTGGAATTCTCTGCCACAGAAGGTAGTTGAGGCCAGTTCGTTGGCCATATTTAAGAGGGAGTTGGATGTGGCCCTTGTGGCTGAAGGGATCAGGGGGTATGGAGAGAAGGCAGGTACAGGATACTGAGTTGGATGATCAGCCATGATCATATTGAATGGCGGTGCAGGCTCGAAGGACCGAATGGCCTGCTCCTGCACCTAATTTCTATGTTTCTATCTGTCGTCTGTGGAAGGGTTCTTCCGGACCAACACCTTTGACCACATGTCCATCGGGCAGTGGTCAGCACAGAATGTCCTGCAGGCACTGCAGGGAAAAGACTCGATGGATCCAGTGGCGTGGTTCCCTGAGCAGACTGCCCAGCTTGTCTGGCAAAATGCCTCATCGCCAGAACTCACCAACAAGCACCAAGACGTGGCTTGGCTGGCGGTGAGGGGAGCCCTCCCAGTCAGATCCTTCCAGCACCGTCGGAACTTCACTGCCAGCACACGCTGCCCTCGGGACGGCTGCTATGGCGAGGAGACAGTTGCCCACCTCTTTACAGAGTGTGCTTTTGCTAAAAGAGTCTGGTGAAAAATGCAAGGGTCCCTGGTACGCTTTATCCCGAACAGCTACGTCACAGAGGACTCTGTGATTTACGGACTGTTCCCAGGGACACATTCAGAGACTGACATCGAGTGCTGCTGGAGGGTCATCAACTCGGTAAAAGACGCCCTTTGGTCTGCCCGAGCATTGTTCACCACCCAGCAGAGCGAGATGTCCGTCAGGGAATGTTGCCGACTGGCCCGCTGCAGACTGCAGGAGTACGTGCTGAGGGACGCACTGAAGCTCGGTGCAGCCAACGCCAAGGCTCGGTGGGGGAGGGCCACAGTCTAGGGTCCTTCCGCTGCTGGACATGGGGGGGCACGGTATGGTGGAGACGCCCCTCAATATAAGGGAAGGTATCCCACACCAGTGTGGCACGAGTGGGGGACTGATTTGTGGAAATTTGGGGAAAAGAAAATGTCTAAACTGTATTCATCAATTTGTACAGCCCCCGAAAATGTCGGATGGATTTTCCGCAAGGTTCACGTATTGTATATATTTATCACTTGAATAAAGTATATTTTGAAATATTTTTAAAAAAAGAACCGAGCGGAGGTGTTGGGTGAAGCGATCGCCAAGCCTGCGCTTGGTCTCACCGATGTAGATCAGCTGACACCCAGAGCAGAGGATGTAGTAGATGAGGTGGAGGAAGTGCAGGTGAACCTCTGCCTCACCTGGAACGACTGCTTGGGTCCTTGGATGGAGTTGTGGGGGGAGGTGAAGCAACAAGTGTAGCATCTCCTGCGGTTTCAAGGGAAAGTACCAGGGGACGGGGTGGTTTGGGTGGGAAGGGACAAATTGACCAGGGAAGAATCCACGTGAGGAGTCTGTTGTTGAAACTGAGCCAATAGAGTGTTCTTTCTCCAACGTCAGTTTTATGTCCTTAAATTTTATTGCCGTAATTACCACATAGTTTTTTATTTTTATTTTGTGGAGATGCCACCTTTCTCATGCTTAAGATGTTGCAGAACGGATTCAGTGAATTAGTGTTGTAATGTAGCTGCCTTTTAATTATAGGCAAACAGACAGGACAATTAAAAGAAAGAATGACTCATTACCCCACTGAAGTTACTTAACTGCCCGTGGTTCGTTGATATAACTGAATGAGCTGCTAAGACAGGCAAAAATGCTGGAGAAACTCAGCGGGTGAGGCTATGGGGCGAAGGAATAGGCATCTATTCCGGGTTGAGTCTTCTTCAGACCCGACCCGAAACGTCACCTACTCTTCCCCTCCACAGATGCTGCCTCACCCACTGAGTTTCTCCAGCATTTTTGTCTACCTTCGATTTCCCCAGCATCTGCAGTTCTTTCTTAAATGAGCAGCTAAGACAGGTAACGGAGTCTGTTTATCTAATAATACGCAGGACCACAGGCTATGTCCTTCTGCTGCTGGACATTGAGGGGCAGAGTCCCCTCAAACAAGGGAAGGGATGTCACCCCAAGGGCCACATGAGTGGCAAGGGTATTATGAGCAAAGAAAAAGGGAGGTGTGAACACTAGAAGGTAGACACAAAAAGCTCTCAGAGTAACTCCGCGGGACAGGCAGCATCTCTGGAGAAAAAGAATGGGCAACGTTTTGGGTCGAGACCCTTCTTCAGGCTACTACTGGGTATACACTAGAAATGGAGGCAGAAGGAACTGCAGATGTTGGGATCTAGAGTGTGACACAAAGTGCTGGAGGACCTCAACAGGTCAGCTGAGTCTGAAGAAGGGTCCTGATCTGATACTGCCTGAACTATGTGTGTGCATGTATGATGGGGTGGAGATGAGGGAGACTGTGTGGCTGTGGGCAGACCATGGGACAATGCAGCCTTGTACGATGCCAGATGTGGGAGGAAGCAACAGCAGATGCTGGATCCAATCAGTCTGAACAAGAAGCATCGGGATCGAATGCATCACAGCACGGTTCGGGAACAGCTCCGTCCAAGACCGCAAGAAATTGCAGAGAATTGTGGACGCTGTCCAGACCGTCACACAAACCAACCTCCCTTCCACCGACTCCATCTACACCTCACGCTGCCTCGGCAAGGCCAGCAGCATCATCAAGGACCAGTCACCCCGGCCACTCCCTCTTCCCTTCTCTCCCATCGGGCAAGAGGTACAGAAGTGTGAAAACGCAGATTTAGGGACAGTTTCTTCCCAGCTGTTATCAGGCAACTGAATCATCCTACCACAACCAGAGAGCAGTCCGGAACTACTATCTACCTCATTGGTGACCCTCGGACTATCCTTGATCGGACTTTGCTGGCTTCACCTTGCACCAAACGTCATTCCCTTATCACGTATCTGTACACTGTGAATGGCTCGATTTGTAATCATGTATTGTCTTTCTGCTGGCTGGTTAGCACGCAGCAAATGCTTTTCACTGTACTTCGATGCACGTGACATTAAACAAAACTGGACTGTAGGGTCCAGACCCGAAACATCACCTATGTATGTTCCCCGGAGATGCTGCCTGAACCACTGAGTTACTAAAGCACTTTATGTCACTTTATGTCTGAAGAAGGGTTTCGGCCCGAAACATCGCCTATTCCTTCACTCCATAGATGCTGCCTCACCCGCTGAGTTTCTCCGGCACTTTTGTCTACCATCACTTTATGCCCTTCCTTTGAACAATGCAAGTTCTTTTTATAACTATAAATCTTGTGTTTGTTAGCTTGCATACGTATACTAGCAGAAAGTATTGAAGACACCTTTGGATAGGCACAAGGATATGCAGGGAATGGAGGGATATGGGTAACGAACTGGAAGATAAGAGCTGGTTTAATCATTGCGATCAGCATGGCCGTTGCGGGCCGAAGGGCCTGCTCCTGTGCTGTACTGTTCTACGTTCCATGTTTACATAACCAGCTCTCCACTGCTAACTTAAAGAAAGATCCTGATAGAATCAAGCATGTGTGAAGCCAACCCAACATACTGTAGATAGTTTAGACCAGACAAGAATATTCTTCCTTCCCTTCGAAATATTAGTGAATTAGTTATTATTATGTAGTTACTAATTACAGATTTTTCAAAAACCTAAATTGAGTTCCTCAAACTGCCGTGGTGGCAGTTGTAAAAACAAATGTAATTTAAAATCCGATGCACAGTCATTGTAAGCCTCTGACAAACCAGACACCAAGACTCCACACACAGCAACGTGATGCAGAACATAATGTACAAAGCAGAACAGAGTGTTGCGGTAACTCAATAGACAATCGACAATAGACAATAGGTGCAGGAGTAGGCCATTCGGCCCTTCCAGCCAGCACCGCCATTCAATGTGATCATGGCTGATCATCCCCAATCAGTACCCCGTTCCTGCCCTCTCCCCATATCCACTGATTCCGCTATCTTTAAGAGCCCTATCTCGCTCTCGAAAGTATCCAGAAAAACGGCCTCCACCGCCCTCTGAGGCAGAGAATTCCACAGACTCACCACTCTCTGTGAGAAAAAGTGTTTCCTCGCCTCCATTCTAAATGGCTAACCCCTTATTCTTAAACTGTGGCCCTTGGTTCTAGACTCCCCCAACATCAGGAACATGTTTCCTGCCTCTAGCGTGTCCAAAGCCTTAACAATCTTATATGTTTCAATAAGATCCCCTCTCATCCTTCTAAACTCCAGAGAGTACAAGCCCAGCTGCTTCATTCTCTCAGCATATGACAGTCCCGCCCGTCCCGGGAATTAACCTTGTAAACCTACGCTGCACTCCCTCAATGGCAAGAATGTCCTTCCTCAGATTAGGGGACCAAAACTGCATACAATACTCCAGGTGTGCTCTCACTACAGCTCTGTACAACTGCAGAAGGACCTCTTTGCTCCTATATTCGATTCCTCTTGTTATAAAGGCCAATATGCCATTCGCTTTCTTCACTGCCTGCTGTACCTGCATGCTTACTTTCATAGACTGATGTACAAGGACCCCGAGTTCCTGCTGTACTTCCCATTTTCCCAACTTGATGCCATTTAGATAGTAATCTGCCTTCCTGTTTTTGCTACCAAAGTGGATAACCTCACATTTATCCGCATTAAACTTCACCTGCCATGCATCTGCCCACTCCCCCAACCTGTCCAAGTCACCCTGCATTCTCATAGCAGCGAGTCAGGCAGCATCTGTGGAGAACATGGATAGGTGATGTTTAACAGAGTGCTGGAGTAACTCAGAGGTTTCAAGTGGCAAAGGTTTGACCTGAAAGAATATGGTATTGATATTAGTCTGAAGAACCAGTCTGAAGAAGAGTCCTGACGCCAAAACTCACCTATCCATGTTCTCCACAGATGCTGCCTGACCCGCTGAGTTACTCCAGCACTCTGTGAAACGTCACCTATCCATGTTCTCCACAGATGCTGCCTGACCCGCTGAGTTACTCCAGCACTCTGTGAAATGTCACCTATCCATGTTCTCCACAGATGCTGCCTGACCCGCTGAGTTACTCCAGCACTCTGTGAAACGTCACCTATCCATGTTCTCCAGAGATGCTGCCTGACCCACTGAGTTACTCCAGCACTCTGTGAAACGTCACCTATCCATGTTCTCCACAGATGCTGCCTGACCCGCTGAGTTACTCCAGCACTCTGTGTCCTTTTGTGTAAATCAGCATCTGCAGTTCCTTGCATCTACAATAAGCATGTGTGACTCGTTAACTTCTGCTTGGTGGTAGTGTTTGACAGATAAATGCCGCTGTGATTGCTAAAGGAGTCTGGTAACATCGGGTCATGTCACAGGTGAAGCCAAACCGTCAGCACTGTGGCGTTGCAGATTATTACGCAGTGTTTTTTGTCGGAGATAGTGCCTGAGGATGTAACCTGATCGAGGTTTTGCAGAGCCTGTGATCTGCGCAATGGACGGAGCGAAGCTTGCTACTGCCGGGAAACAAAATCTATAAATATAAGAAAGTTGCTTTCAAATCCAATTATGGTATTCAGGAGAAGTATCTTAATCAGGGAATGCCTAAAATGTAAGGAACTGGTACAGTACTGCTTTCTAAAGCCAAATCAACCACAAATCATCTCTCCTCTAGATAGACACCACAAGGAACTCTTTTTATTCCTATACAAAGTCTTTATTCTCCTTGTTCATTACATTTATTAAAATCAATGCCGCATTAATTGCATTTCTGGGCATGCATTCCCAATGGCGATTATGTGGGATAATATTACCTACTCTATGTGGGATAATATTACCTTAACATTTAATTCGTTATGCACCCATACCCTTTAGCTTTGAACTCTCTCTGATCTCTGATCAGACTTTGCTGGCTTTACCTTGCACTAAATGTTATTCCCTTATCAAGCATCTGTACACTGTGAATGTCTCGATTGTAATCGTGTATTGTCTTTCCACTGGCTGGTTAGTACGCAACAAAAGCTATTCACTGTACCTCGCAAAAGCACACTCCATAGCCACCAAGTGGTCACAGGAGTGGAAGGCAACCTCATCTCCATTACACAGCTACATCTCTTCACCAGATAAAAGCTGTCCAGGGTCTGAGCTCCCATAGAGGAGCATGGGTGAAGCTCAACAGACTTGGTACTGGAGTTGGGCGTTTCAACGCCAGCATGTGGAGATGTGGGCTTCGCCAGAGCCCAGTCTGTGAATGCGGAGCAGAACAACAGACAGCCAACCATGTCATCTCTGGGTGCCCGCTCTACCACCCACCAAATGGAGCTCAGGGCCTGGCAGACATCGACGCCAATAGAGACAACAACCTGGCTACTCAACACCCGGCTTGAGATCTAACTATTCCTTTGGTTTATGTTTCATTCGCAAGAAGAAGACTGTACCTCGTTACACGTGACAATAAACTAAACCTTGATCTGGACAGAAACGTTTATTGGAGTAATGGAACCAAGGAGTGATTGAGTCACACAGCATGGACATAATCCTTCAGCCCAATACCTACCTAGATGGCCCATCCAAACTAGTCCCATTTAGGCATGATTGCCCCATTTCCCTCTAATCCTTTAGTTACGTTTTTTTTTTACATCGACTACGGAAGTCGGTAGATGGTTAGAAGGAATAACATTTTGTAGCTGGAACGTTAAGGGTATTAATGAACCAATTAAGAGAGGTAAAGTATTAGCACACTTAAAAGCACTTAAAACAGATGTAATATTCCTCCAAGAAACACACCTAAAAAAGGACGCAGAGCATAGATTGAAAGCTAAATGGATTGATAAAGCGTATCGTTCTTCATTTACACATAAATCCAGCGGTGTGGCAATATTAATCCGTAAAGGGATACCTTTTAAACATACATCAACTATAACGGACAGTGATGGTAGATACATTATATTAAGAGGTGAATTATATGCACAAAAATTGACTCTTATTAATGTTTATGGACCAAATTTTGATAGTCCTTTGTTTTTTAAGAAAATATTTAATACAATTCCGGAATTAGCACAATTTAATAATTGGAGGAGACTTAAATTGTATATTAGATCCCCATTTATATAGATCATCAAGACAACGGAAAATAAAATCGCATTCCAGTGATTTATTAAATGCATATATAGATAATAGTAGTATCAAAGATGTTTGGAGAATGACGAGAATATTTCATTTTATTCACCGGTACATGAAACGTACTCAAGAATAGATTATTTTTTGGTGGACTCTAAGCTTATTCCATTTACTTATAATTCGAAATACCACAATCTCAGATCATGCCCCTTTAACATTTATGATTAAAACAAATGGTAAGACGGAGATACAGGCACAATGGAGACTTAACCCACAAATTTTAAAGGAAAAAGCATCCCAGGAATATCTTACTAAACAGATTAATACGTTCTTTGAATAAATGATAACCCTGAAGCATCTGCCTCCTTACTATGGGAAACATTTAAAGCATTTACTCGTGGAGCTATGATCTCCTCCCAAGCATTTTATAATGAAGAGAATCGGATGATACACTAGGCATTGGAAAGGGAAATTAAACAATTAGACATAGAGAATGCGGCTACACCAACCATGATAAAACACAATAAAATTGCAGTATTGAAATATAAATTAAATAAAATATATTCAGACCAAGTTGTAAAATTTTATCAATATACTAAACAATTACACTTTGAATTTGGAGATAAACCTCAAAAATTACTGGCTCATCAATTACGGAAATTGGACGGGGAAAAAATAGTTCATAGGATTAAATCAGACAAAAATAATTCATAGGATTAAATCTAGTACAACCTAAGGATATTAACGAGAGATTTCTGCACTATTATCAAAACCTTTATTCTGCCAAAACAATGGATCACCGGACAGGAATAGAAGCTTTCTTACAAAAATGTAATCTTAAAGGGTTAGATTTGAAAGATAGAGAATTATTAAACGCTGAAATAACAGTAAAAGAAATTGAAGAGTCTATCAGATCACTAAAAAATGGTAAATCCCCGGGACCAGACGCCATTGGCTCGGAATTTTTATAAAACATTCTATGATCTGATTGTTCCGCGTTTAAAGACACTGTACGAACATATTTATACCCAACAGAAATTACCAGAAACGCTAAATGAATCTATTATAACACTTATACCAAAAATAGATAAGGATCTGGATGATCCAGGATCATATGGAGCTATAGCTCTTCTAAATACTGACCAAAAAATATTAACTAAAATCCTAGCACAAAGATTAAGAACAGTGATTAATAAACTAATACACCCAGATCAAACAGGATTTATACCAAAACGGTATTCCTCATATAACCTGAGACGATTATTCAATATTATATACTCAAAAAGAAGTATTAACAAAGACCTAGCAATTATTTCGTTAGATGCTGAGAAAGCTTTTGACCAGGTGGAATGGCCCTATTTATTTTCGGTTATGGAAATTTTTCAACTGGGCGAGAAGTTTAGTACATGGGTAAAACTATTATATACTAATCCAACAGCTAGAATATCAACAAATCAGATGTTATCAACTAAATTTAACTTATCTCGAGGCTGTAGACAAGGATGTCCATTATCCCCGCTATTATTTGCACTTGTAATAGAACCATTAGCATAAAGTGTGAGGTCCCATCCTGAAATATATGGGTATAAAACTAAAGATACTGAAAATAAAATCTCTTTATACGCAGACGATGTATTAATTTACATCACGTGCAGAACATGGATAGGTGACGTTTCAGGCCTGGAATCATCTCCAGATTAAAGAAAGGTTCCGTCCCGAAACGTCACCTATCCATGTTCTCCACAGATGCTGCCTGACCCGCTGAGTTACTCCAGCACTCTGTGAAACGTCACCTATCCATGTTCTCCACAGATGCTGCCTGACCCGCTGAGTTACTCCAGCACTCTGTGTCCTTTTGTGCATTAACCTGCATCTACAGTTCCCTGTTTCTGCATGATGCCAAGATAATGAATCTTCTCTGCCTATACGGGATGCAGGAAATATTCCAACATTTCCTGCATGTCCATGTGATGCACATAAGTATTATTAGTGCTGGCAGAATAAGGGAAGTAAATGATTTTGGACTAAAGACTAATCATAGTACTGGTGATTTAAAACAATGATGTTAAAAGCAAAGAAACTACTCAACAAAGAGTTTTAAAAGTTTGAGTTTCAGCGTACCGGGGTGTGTTGAAGCTGTACGATTAATCTAGTACTAGAGTTATTCTTGTTTCTCACTTGGGAGTCCGCCGAATGAATTAAAACACTTATCAGTCAAAGTGTTAAAAGTATTGAAGTGAGAAGGAGGATTTGTTTTTCTCCTAACGCAATAACAGAGCTCGCCAACACTTTAGTTATTTTTAGAGATGCAGCGTGGAAACAGGCCCTTCGGCCCACCGAGTCCGCGCCGACCATCTACAACTAGTTCTATGTTATCCCACTTTCTCATCCACTCCCTACACACTGGGGGGCAATTTATAATTAACCTACAAGCCCGCACGTCTTTGGGACGCGGGAGGAAACCTGAGCACCCGGTGGAAACCCACGCGGTCACAGGGAGAACGTGCAAACTCCACACACAGACAGCACTCAAGGTCACGATCAAAGCCGGGTCCCTGGTGTTGTGAGGCGGTGGCTCGACCAGCTGTGCCACCAACCATGGCAATTGATCATTCCAATCTTTTCCAACAGAGACATGACCGAGGATCCCGACTCACAGTCGATGAACTCAGCGTACATCGCCATGGTCCATCCTTATTTCACCGTGGTGCGGTTGGTAGATGTGTGGGGCAAGTGTTTATTTACACAGAGGGTGGTGGGGGCTTCGAACTCCGTGCTAGCGGTGGTGCTGGAGGCAGATACGATGGTGGTGTTTAAGAGGCTTTTAGACAGGCACGTGGATATGCAGGGAATGGAGAGATACGGATCACGTGCAGGCAGAGGGGGTTAGTTTAACCTGCCGTCATGTACAGCACGGACACTGTGGGCCGAAGGGCCTGTTCCTGGGCTGCACTGCTCTATGTTCTATGCTCCCCATAATCATATTCATCTGTTAATTATTATTTGTATATTTCCAGTTCTCTGGATCCGTATATTTCTTTCTTTGCAAATTTCCACCCGCTTATCCCCTAAGTTCATGATTAAAAATTGCTTAATGAGTAGAATATATTAGAAGTTCCACAACTGAAAGCAAGCATGCAGGTACAGCAGGCAGTTCAAGAGTTCAAGTTCAAGAGAGATCAAGAGAGTTTATTGTCGTGTGTCCCTGACAGGACAATGACATTCTTGCTTTGCTTCAGCACAACAGAACATAGTAGGCATTGACTACAAAACAGATCAGCGTGTCCATATAGCATTATATAAATATATACACTCATGAATAAATAAACTGATAAAGTGCCAATAAACAGATTATGGTCTATTAATGTTCAGAGTTTGTCTGAGCCGAGTTTAATAGCCTGATGGCTGTGGGGAAGTAGCTATTCCTGAACCTGGTCGTTGCAGTCTTCAGGCTCCTGTACCTTCTACCTGAAGGTAGCAGGGAGATGAGTGTGTGGCCAGGATGGTGTGGGTCCTTGATGATGCTGCCAGCCTTTTTGAGGCAGCGACTGTGGTAGATCCCCTCGATGGAAGGGAGGTCAGAGCCGATGATGGACTGGGCAGTGTTTACTACTTTTTGTAGTCTTTTCCGCTCCAGGGCACTCAAGTTTCTGAACCAAGCCACGATGCAACCGGTCAGCAAGCTCTCTACTGTGCACCTGTAGAAGTTAGAGAGAGTCCTCCTTGACAGACCGACTCTCCCTAATCTTCTCAGGAAGTAGAGGCGCTGATGTGCTTTCTTTATGATTGCATCAGTGTTCTCGGACCAGGAAAGATCTTCAGAGATATGCACGCCCAGGAATTTGAAGCTTTTGACTCTTTCCACCATCAACCTGTTGATATAAATGGGACTGTGGGTCCCCATCCTACTCCTTCCAATATCCACAATCAGTTCCTTGGTTTTGCTGGTGTTGAGGGCCAGGTTATTGTGCTGGCACCATTTGGTCAATCGGTCGATCTCACTTCTATACTCTGATTCATCCCCATCAGTGATACGTCCCACAACAGTGGTGTCGTCAATGAACTTGATGATGGAGTTCGCACTATGACCGGCTATGCAGTCATGAGTATAGAGTGAGTACAGCAGGAGGCTGAGCGCGCAGCCTTGAGGTGCTCCCTTGCTGATTGTCATCGAGTCTGACACATTTCCACCAATACGAACAGACTGTGGTCTTTGAATAAGGAAGTCGAGGATCCAATTGCAGAGGGATGCGCAGAGACCCAGTTCTGTTAGTTTGGTAACCAGCTTGGAGGGGATGATTGTGTTAAATGCCGAGTTGTATTCGTTGAATAACAGCCTGACATGTGAGTTTTTGTTGTCCAAGTGGTCCAGAACAGAGTGGAGAGCCAGTGAGATCGCATCCACCATTGATCTGTTGTGGCGGTAAGCGAACTGCAGTGGGTCCAGGTTTTTGTCGAGGTAGGAGTTGATTTGCGCCATGATCAACCTCTCAAAGCACTTCATCACCACAGGCGTTAGTGCCACAGGTCGATAGTCATTGAGGCACGTCACCTTGCTCTTCTTGGGCACTGGTATAATTGATGCCCTTTTGAAGCAGGTAGGAACCTCAGACCTCAGAAGTGAGAGGTTGAAAATGTCCGTAAAAACTCCAGCCAGTTGGTCTGCACAGGTTTTTAGAACACGACCGGATATACCATCAGGTCCAGGCACTTTTCGAGGGTTCACCCCTCTGAAGGATTTTCAGAGGTCCCCGCCACAGCTGCCGAACATCTGTCTCATCCTCCAGTTTGGAGCAGAAGTCCCTTTTGGTCTTTTTGATGGCCTTACCAAGGTTGTATCTGGACCTCTTGTAGACCACTGTATCATCAGACATGAATGCCCGGTGTCTGGTCTTCAGAAGAGTGCGATCTCATAGTTCATCCAAGGTTTCTGATTGGGAAACACTTGGAAGGTTTTTGTTGGGATGCAGTCCTCCACACATTTCTTTATGAAGTCTGTAATGACTGACATATTCGTTCAGGTCCGTTGTCGAGTCCCTGAACATTGCCCAGTCTACAGACTCCAAACAGTGAAGAAAGCTAATGGTACGTTGACCTTCATTGTGAGAGGATTTGAATATTGGAGCAAAGAGGTCCTTCTGCAGTTGTACAGGGCCCTGGTGAGACCACACCTGGAGTATTGTGTGCCCTAATTTGAGGAAGGACATTCTTGCTATTGATGGAGTGCAGCGTAGGTTCACCAGGTTAATTCCCGGGATGATGGGACTGACATATGATGAAAGAATGGGTCGACTGGTGTTGTATTCACTGGAACTTAGAAGGATGAGAGGATATCTTATAGAAACATATAAAAGTCTTAAATAATTTTAATCACATTGAATAGCGGTGCTGGCTCGAGGGGCCGAACGGCCTACTCCTGCACCTATTGTCCATTGTCTATTGTCTATTGTCTATTGATGTGACTGGCTAAATGCAGGAAAAATGGTTCCGACGTTGGGGGAATCTAGAACCAGGCGTCACCGTTTAAGAATTAGGACAGATGAGGAAACACTTTTTCACCCAGAGAGTTGTGAATCTGTGGAATTCTCTGTCACAGAAGGCAGTGGAGGCCGATTCACTGGATGTTTTCAAGAGAGACTTAGATTTAGCTCTTAGGGCTAACAGAATCAAGGGATATGGGGAGAAAGCAGGAATGGGGTACTGATTTTGGATGATCAGCCATGATCATATTGAATGGCGGTGCTGGCTCGAAGGGCCGAATGGCCTACTCCTGCACCTAGTTTTCTCCGTTTCTCAGAAACACTAAGCAATGATTTTCCCGACCAAGTTGGCATATTGGCCCTGGGACCACTGTACAAACCTGCTTCGAACCTGCCAAGAAATGGCCACTGATTTAGTCTTGATTGGGCTTAAAATCAGAAATGATTTCTCACCACGAACTAGACCAATTACAATCTTTTTAGAGACATTTGAACAGATACATGAACAGGAAGGGTTTAGAAGGAAGGCAGACAAATAGATAGACACAAAACGCTGGAGTAATTCAGCGGCACATGCAGCATCTCTGGAGAGAAGGAATGTTTTAATTTTAGTTTCATTTAGTTTATTGTCCCGTGTACCGAGGTACAGTGAAAAGTTTTTGGTGCGTGCTATCTGGTCAGCGGGAAGACAATACATGATTACAATCGAGCTATTACAGTGTATAGATACATGTTTAAGAAAGAAAAACAAATTACCAGCTAAGGTAGACAAAAATGCTGGAGAAACTCAGCAGGTGAGGCAGCATCTATGGAGCGAAGGAATAGGTGATGTTTCGGGTCGAGACCCTTCTTCAGGCTCTGAAGAAGGGTCTCAACCCGAAACGTCACTTATTCCTTCATGTATAGATACATGATAAGGGAATAAGGGAATGGATGATGTTTCGAAGCTTACATTGAGGAGATTTTGCAGTGGAACAGACAAAATGTGTAGGAAGGAACTAGAAGGGTATGGGCCAAAAATACAGGCGAATGAGACTAACCCAATATACCAACTTGGTTGGAATGGACAAGGTGGGCAGAAGGGCCTGTTTCCATTCTGTGCATTTCGATGACTGCACGGTGTAGAACTGTGTGTCATGTTTTGTTCTGACCTGGAACTTTACTCCAGCTTTGCACTCCACACGCTGTTAGGCATCCAGCATGACTTTCAAAGACAACTTTCATTCCAAATGATAAAGATCCCCTCATCTGGTTCAGTTAGTTCAAGTTCAAGTTTCAAGTTCATGTTCACATTTATTGTCCCATGCACCAATTGGTCCAGTGAGATGTGAGTTACCATACAGCCATACAAATTTAAAGGACACAATACACGATAGAGTTTAACGTAAACATCCTTCGCAACGCTTACCACTGTGATGGAAGGCAATAAAGTTCAGTCATAGAAACATAGAAAATAGGTGCAGGAGCAGGCCATTCGGCCTTCGAGCCTGCACCACCATTCAATGTGATCATGGCTGATCACCCAACTCAGTATCCCTTACCTGCCTTCTCTCCATACCCCTGATCCCTTTAGACACAAGGGCCACATCTAACTCCCTCTTAAATATAGCCAACGAACTGGCCTCAACTACCTTCTGGCGCAGAGAATTCCACAGATTCACCACTCTCTGTGTGAAAAATGTTTTTCTCATCTCGGTCCTAAAAGATTTCCCCCTTATCCTTAAACTGTGACCCCTTGTCCTGGACTTCCCCAACATCGGGAACAATCTTCCTGCATCTAGCCTGTCCAGCCCCTTAAGGATTTAGTAAGTTTCTATAAGATCCCCCCTCAATCTTCTAAATTCTAGCGAGTACAAGCCGAGTCTGTCCAGTCTTTCTTCATATGAAAGTCCTGACATCCCAGGAACCAGTCATCTTCCTCTTTGTTCCCACGTGGTTTGAACCCTCTGCAGTCGCCGCTATGGGCGGCCCTATTTTCATAGAAACATAGAAACATAGAAAATAGGTGCAGGAGTAGGCCATTCGGCCCTTCGAGCCTGCACCGCCATTCAATATGATCATGGCTGATCATCCAACTCAATATCCTGTACCTGCCTTCTCCATACCCCCTGATCCGTTTAGACACAAGGGCCACATCTAACTCCCTCTTAAATATAGCCAATGAACTGGCCTCAACTACCTTCTGTGGCAGAGAATTCCACAGACTCACCACTCTCTGTGTGAAAAATGTTTTCCTCATCTCGGTCCTAAAGGAACTCCCCCTTATCCTTAGACTGTGACCCCTTGTTCTGGATCTCCCCAACATCGGGAACAATCTTCCTGCATCTAGCCTGTCCAACCCCTTCAGGCCGTATCGCTGGGACGATCGGAACTCTGGCGTTGGAACGGAGGAACACACTCGCGGCTTGGACTTATGGGATTGTCCCAGTTACATGACTTTTTCGGCATCCGTCATAGGTCACCGAAAATGTGAAAATTCAGCGGCGACTGAGGAGACGACTCACGACCATACAGGCGACACTCTGCCGACACGTCGCGGGGTGACGCCTGTACGGTCGTGAGTGGTCGCCCAAAGAGTCGTACCTTGTTCTGGTCGCCGCTGGATTTTCAACATGTTGAAAATCTTCGGAGATCCGCTGCGACTATGACGGGTGCCGGCAGTCGCCGATAAAGTCGCGTAAGTGGGACAGGGCCGTAACTCCAAGCCACGAGGGTGTTCCCCCGTTCCGACGCCGGAGTTCCGATCATCCCGGCGAGACGATCTGCCAAGAGGAATTACCGAGTGTGCTTTCATCCACAAAAATGAGAAATCTTGCAATTTGAAAAATGTGTCTTCTTCCAGCAATTAGTTCCACCCACACCATCAATAACTATCTCAAGGAGCGGTTTTGGATAAAGAATGAGTAAAATAGGTTCTCCCTCACTCTTATTAGACTATAGAATGGTCATAGAATCCTGCCTTCATACAGCACGGACACTGGCCCTGTGTTCCAACTTGCCCACGCCGACCAAGTGCCCCACCCACACCAGTCCCACCTGCCCGCATTTGGCCCATATCCCTCTAAACCTGTCCTATCTATGTACCTGTTTCAATGTATTTTAAATGTTGTTATTTTTAAGAACTGCAGATGCTGGTTGTGCAGATGCACAGAGAGTTGTGAGTCTGTGGAATTCTCTGCCTCGGAGTGCAGTGGAGGCCGGTTCTCTGGATGCCATCAAGAGCTGGATAGGGCTCTTAAGGATGTCGGAGTCAGGGGATATGGGGAGAAGGCAGGAATACTGATTGGGGATGATCAGTCATGATCACATTGAATGGCGGTGCTGGCTCGAAGGGCTGAATGGCCTACTCCTGCACCTATTGTCTATTGTCTATTGTCTATTGTCTAAAACTCGATGGTAGACAAAAATGCTGGAGTAACTCAGCGGGTGAGGCAGCATCCATGGAGCGAAGGAATAGGTGACGTTTCGGGTCGCTCCATATATATATGAAATCCTAATATTGTGAATAAAACATCCATGAGCACATGTCAAGATATTTGTCATTCTTTTCATTCTATATTAATGTAATAAAATGTAGTGCATACATACCTACACTGATCCAGAAGTGCTAGCTTTAGACATGACTAATGTACATTGCTACCATAGTTTAGCTTTGAATTTCACATATAATTGAGGGGGTTGGTGCAATATAGTGCTAACCCTCACTTTGTGACAAATGAATTACATGCATTAACACGATCCTTACCCGCTAAGGATCTTATCCTGTAGAGATTTCATATTTAAATTCAACCGATGTTGGTCAAATAACAAAGGCACCTTCTTGCTGTTTTTTTGTGATGTATTGGTTTCAATTCAAAATTGAACTTCATAAACAAGGATAACACTTTTTATTTCTATCATTCAGAGTAAGATTCACATCATTTTGTGTGGGAGATATACAGGGTTGCAGTGTTTCGCATATCAGCTAACCAATAAAAGTGATGTCAAATTCAACATATTTCAAACAATGATAGCCCCACCCCCTGCTTACCCCAAAGGGCAACATTTCCAACTTATAGACAATAATAAATAAATCGTCATTTGCATCATTTTGTGTGGGTAACAATTCAACATTTCACACTATGTAGATAAACAATGGTATTACTTTAAATATATATTTTAAGCAACTTATGTACTTTACTAATGTTCCACTTTTTGAACTTTCTTACACTTCCTTTTAAGGGTCATGCTAGTGTCCTACAGCTTTCTATTTTTATATTTGAGTCCATAATGTATGGGAACACTCACAAAGATTGCGACAATTCTAGCCGTGACTCTTACTGCACAAGCTCATGTCCTTGTGTTGTGTACTGCTGCAATTTTGCCTGTTCTTGGTCTGCCTGTTGGAAAACTGGTCAAGTTGCAAGTGTTCAGAACAAAGACGGCGGTTGGCAAGTACACCGGAGTTCGGTGTCGGAGATCTTGTCAACGAGTATTCCTGGTCTACTGTCGACATCTGAAATTACAGAAAAGATCACATAGGATTAACTTATAAGAACAAATTTGATTATAACTTCATACCTGCAGAATGGATGATATATCACCTAAGTGCTTTAAAGCCCTGTCCCACGGTGCGAGTTCATTCAAAAGCTCTCCCAAGTTAAAAAAAAAATCAAACCCGTGATAATCACGGAGAATGAACGTAGGAGGTACGTCTCTTAGCGGCTCGTAACGCTGAGGGCAGTACTCGGGAAGACTCGTTAACGACAGGTAAGCACGGGAAGACTCGTGAAGATTTTTCAACATGTTGAAAAATGTCAACGAGAGCCCCGAATACCGACGAGTGTCCGTTACCGTAAATCTCCGAGTTCGAATCAGGGCAAATTCGGGAGAGCTCTTGGAATGAACTCGTACCGTGGGACAGGGCTATATGCCTGAAGAACTTAATATCACTAAATATCACTTAAGTCTTAAGAAGAAACGTCACCTATTCCTTCGCTCCAGAGATGCTGTCTCACCTGCTGAGTTTCTCCAGCATTTTTATCTACCTTAAATGTTACTGTACTTGCCTTAAGAGTTCTCCCATAGGTTAGTCCTCTATAGCCTTCCCACAAGTTAGGATGTAGTCCCCATCTTCCAACCTACCTTATTGAGGACTGTGCACTTTTCTCTGTAACTGCAGTGGTGTAACGATATAATTTGTACTCTGGGATTTTTTTTCTCATAGGAGACCCTTGGACTGTCTTTAACTGTACTGCACTGGACTGAATCCCGCAATAAATGTTTTTCCCTTTATCGTTTATCTGCGCGCTGTGGACGGCTCGATTGTAATCATGTATAGTCTTTTTGTTAACTGCATAGAACGCAAAAATAAAGCTTTTGACTGTACACATGACAATAATAAACCTATCCATGGTAATGGATATACCCTTGCAGTTGTGCAGGTTTAGTACAGATGTTGCAACGAGCTTACTTGGCAGATGGAGCGGATGAACTAAACACCTGCCCAAACCTATGGTCTTTTTTTCCCTTTCGTTAATGCTTTATTTTGCTTGTGAAATAATGAGTCATTCTGGGCCCAAATGCATGACTGATTGCAAATGTAAATGAAAAATGGAATTCCTCCGTGTTTAATTCGCAATTCTCAAGGACTTTCTGTTCAAATTTTCACCCCCTTATTCCCCACGCTCGTGATCTAAATTTACTTAATGACTGGAACACAATAGAAATGTCACAACTCGTTAAGCAAAGTCTCGTCAGAAACATAGTGTTGTTTTTCCCAGCCGAATTGGCCTGCTGGCTCAACAATGTACAACCCAGCTTCGAGTTTCCAAGAATTTGGAACGGCCAACTAATTATAGACTTGTTGGGCTTAAAATCAGAAATTATTTCCTGGACCAGACATGTCACCAGGAACAAGTTCAATTATGACTTTATAAAGACATTTCGACAGATATATGGATATGAAAAAAATCGGTTAGAGAGATATTGGCTCAATGCAGGTAAATGGGGACTAGTACAGTATGTCAACTTGGTCAGCAGAGACAAGGTGGGCCGAAGGGCCTGTTTCTGTGCTGTACAGCTTTATATCTATGACTGTGACTATAGAATTGTAATAAATAAAGTAAGGTCATTAAGTTGGTTCATTGGTAGATTTTATAATCTTATTGAAACATAAGATTATTAAGGGTTTGGACACGCTAGAGGCAGGAAACATGTTCCCGATGTTGGGCGAGTCCAGAACCAAGGGCCACAGTTTAAGAATAAGTGGTAAGCCATTTAGAACGGAGACGAGGAAACACTTTTTTTCACAGAGAGTTGTGAGTCTGTGGAATTCTCTGCCTCAGAGGGCGGTGGAGGCAGGTTCTCTGGATACTTTCAAGAGAGAGCTAGATAGGGCTCTTAAAGATAGCGGAGTCAGGGGAATATGGGGAGAAGGCAGGAACGGGGTACTGATTGGGGACGATCAGCCATGATCACATTGAATGGCGGTGCTGGCTCGAAGGGCTGAATGGCATTCTCCTGCACCTATTGTCTATTGTCTATTATCTACCTGGACTTGCGAACTTGAGTTACAGCGAGAGAATGGATAGGCTAGGAGCGTAGGAAGCTGAGCAGTGAACATATTGAGGTGTACAAGATCTTGAGGGGCACGGATAAAGTGAACACTAACATTCTTTCTCCTAGAGTACAGGATTCTAAAAACTAGAGGTTGTAAGCTTAAGGTGAGAGAGGAGAGAATTTCCTGTCCATGTTCAAGAATCTGCTCCAACGTTAGAAATTAAATTCAGTTCTCAACGAAGAGCACTTCATAGTACACTTTGGTAGCTTAAGCAACTAACCAACCCCCCCCCCCCCCCATCCACCAACCCTCTTCCCCCTCCCCCCCCCCCCCCCCACCCCGCATCTCTCCCTCCTTTCCCCCCAGCCCCGTCTCCCCTATGCCACACCTGGACTCATACCTATGTCTCCCCTTCCACCTACATTCCTTCCTCCAGCTTCACAATTCGCAACTCTTCAATCCTTTTGTCCTCACACGCGCTGTCCTTTCATCTCTGGCCTCTGTCCAACCTTTTACCCATCAAACAAATCCCCTCACCTTTCTTCACTTGACCTGCCAGACTTTGTCCTGCCTCTCCTCTCATCCAGGTCTATCTCCACCCCCCACTACAAACAGTCTGAGGAAGGGTCCCAACCCAAAACGTACTGCAGAGATGCTGCCTGACCCGCTGAGTTACTCCAGCACTCTGTGAAACGTCACCTATCCATGTTCTCCACAGATGCTGCCTGACCCGCTGAGTTACTCCAGCACTCTGTGAAACGTCACCTATCCATGTTCTCCACAGATGCTGCCTGACCCGCTGAGTTACTCCAGCACTCTGTGAAACGTCACCTATCCATGTTCTCCACAGATGCTGCCTGACCCGCTGAGTTACTCCAGCACTCTGTGAAACGTCACCTATCCAGTTCTCCACAGATGCTGCCTGACCCGCTGAGTTACTCCAGCACTCTGAAACGTCACCTATCCATGTTCTCCACAGATGCTGCCTGACCCGCTGAGTTACTCCAGCACTCTGTGAAACGTCACCTATCCATGTTCTCCACAGATGCTGCCTGACCCGCTGAGTTTTGCACACTCCAGCACTCTGTGAAACGTCACCTATCCATGTTCTCCACAGTTGCTGCCTGACCCGCTGAGTTACTCCAGCACTCTGTGAAACGTCACCTATCCATGTTCTCCACAGATGCTGCCTGACCCCTGATTTACTCCAGCACTCTGTGAAACGTCACCTATCCATGTTCTCCACAGATGCTGCCTGACCCGCTGAGTTACTCCAGCACTCTGTGAAACGTCACCTATCCATGTTCTCCACAGATGCTGCCTGACCCGCTGAGTTACTCCAGCACTCTGTGAAACGACCTATCCATGTTCTCCACAGATGCTGCCTGACCCGCTGAGTTTACTCCAGCACACTGTGAAACGTCACCTATCCATGTTCTCCACAGATGCTGCCTGACCCGCTGAGTTACTCCAGCACTCTGTGAAACGTCACCTATCCATGTTCTCCACAGATGCTGCCTGACCCGCTGAGTTACTCCGACACTCTGTGGCTTGAATAAAATTGCATTGTTTTGTTGTTGTACTGGGCAACCAAAGTCAAGTTCACCTGGAGGAAATTGCACCTGGTATCAACTTTGGATTAATTTGGACCAATCTAAGAGTAGAACTGGCTACTTCCTTGGCAGGATCATGATGTTTTTCTGGAAGTAACTGGCAGAATACCTTACATTCCTCTGTTCTGGTTAGTAAAGAGAGTCACGATAGTGGCGTTAGATGAGATCAGTTTCAGTTGACATCATGTCGGCATAAACATTGTGGTCCGAAGGCCTATTCTTGTGCTGTACTGTTCCGTGTTCGGTGTTCTATGTTCTATGTTCTGTGTTCTGTGTTCCGTGTTCTGTGTTCCGTGTTCTGTGTTTCGTGTTCTATGTTCTGTATTCCGTGTTCCATGTTCTGTGTTCTATGTTCTATGTTCTATGTTCTGTGTTCTATGTTCTATGTTCTGTGTTCTATGTTCTGTGTTTCTATGTTTTGTGTTCTGTGTTCCGTCTTCCGTGTTTTATGTTCTGTGTTCTGTGTTCCGCATACCAAGTTCTGTGTTCCGTATTCCGTGGTCCATGTGTTCCGTGTTCTGTGTTCCGTGTTCTAAGTTCTATGTTCTGTGTTCTGTATTCTATGTTCTATATTCTGTGTTCTGTGTTCCGTGTTCTGTGTTCTATGTTCTACGTCTACCGTATCTATGCCGCATAACATATTCTATTCGATCTCCCCTTAGCCTCCGACACTCCAGAAAAAACAAACTCTATTCCATGGAGCGCTGGAGGATGAGGGGAGATCTTATAGAGGTGTATAAAATCATTAGAGGAATAGATCGGGTAGATGCACAGAGTCTCTTGCCTTGAGTAGGGGAATCGAGGAGCAGAGGACACAGGTTCAAGGTGAAGGGGAAAAGATTTACAAGGAATCTGAGGGGTAACCTTTTCACACAGAGGGTGGTGGGTGTATGGAGCGAGCTGCCAGAAGAGGTAGTTGAGGCAGGGACTATCCTAATGTTTAAGAAACTGTTAGACAGGTGCATGGATAGGACAGGTTTGGAGAGATATGGGGCCAAATGCGGGCAAGCGGGACTAGTGTAGCTGGGGCATGTTGGACGGTGTGGGCAAGTTGGGCTGAAGGGCCTGTTTCCACGCTGTATCACATTGACTGACTTGTGACACGCTGAAATACCGCGCAGTGTATTTGGCGGCACGGTGGCGCAGCGGCAGAGTCGCTGCCTTACCACAGCAACTGGGCACCCGGGTTCGATCCCGACTACGGGTGCTGTCTGTACGGAGTTTGTACGTTCTCCCAGTGACCTGCGTGGGTTTTCTCTGAGATCTTCAGTTCCCTCCCACACTCCAAATACGTACAGACATGTAGGTTAATGGTCTTGGTAAATGTAAAAAAATGTCCCTAGTGTTTCAATGCTGAAATTCAGAAATGAACTCTCCTGCAGAGAAGATTTATGAGGATGTTGCCAGGACTCAAGGGCCTGAGCCATGGGGAGAGGTTGAGCAGGCTGGGAATCTATTCCTTGGTGCACAGGAGGAAACATGTTCCCGATGTTGGGGGAGTCCAGAACCAGGGGCCACAGTTTAAGAATAAGGGGCAAGCCATTCAGAACGGAGATGAGGAAACATTTTTTCACCAAGAGAGTGGAATTCTCTGTCACAGAAGGCAGTGGAGGCTAATTCCCCGGCTTTCAAGAGAGAGTTAGATAGACCTCTTAAAGATATAGTGGAGTCAGGGGATATGGGGAGAAGGCAGGAACAGGGTACTGATTGGGGATGATCAGCCATGATCACAGTGAATGGCGGTGCTGGCTCGAAGGGCCGAATGGCCTACTCCTGCACCTATTGTCAATTGTTTAACTTTTCCCTGTAGCTAATATGTAGGAATCCAGGCAGCGATCTGGTCAGCCTCCTCTACACTCTGTCCAAAGCCTTTACATGCTTCTTGTAATGTGGCCGGCCAGAACTGCACACACATTCTTTATCTAACTCAACTGTAAAGTTTTGTGATTCTCTTGAAGTCAAGAATTCAGAATTATAAAACAGTATTCAAAATATGTCCCACCACAAATTGGAGGAGCAGCACCTCATATTTTTTCGCTTGGGTAGTTTACACCCCAGCGGGATGAACATTGACTTCTCCAATTTCAGGTAGTCCTTGCTTTCTCCCTCCTTCCCCTCCCCTTCCCAGCTCCCCCACTGTCTCCGCCTCTTCCTTTCTTCTTCCCACCTCCCCCCCCACATCAGTCTGAAGACCTGAAACGTCACCCGTTCCTTCGCTCCAGAGATGCTGCCTCACCCGCTGAGTTTCTCCACCATTTTAGTCTACCTTCAAAATATAACCATATAACCATATAACAATTACAGCACGGAAACAGGCCCACTCGGCCCTTCCAGTCCGTGCCGACCATTTGTTTTCCCCTAGTCCCATCTACCTGCACTCAGACCATACCCCTCCATTCCCTTCACGTCCATATACCTATCCACTTTACTCTTAAATGTTAAAATCGATCCTGCCTCCACCACTTCTGCTGGAAGCTGATTCCACACAGCCACCACCCTCTGAGTAAAGAAGTTCCCCCTCACGTTACCCCGAAACCTCTGTCCCTTAATTCTCATGTCATGCCCTCTTGTTTGAATCTTCCCTACCCTCAATGGGAAAAACGTATCCACGTCAACTTTGTCTATCCCTTTCATCATTTTAAAGACCTCAATCAAGTCCCCCCTTAACCTTCTGCGCTCCAAAGAATAAAGACCTAACTTGTTCAACCTTTCTCTGTAACATAGTTGCTGGAACCCTGGCAACATTCTAGTAAATCTCCTCTGTACTCTCTCTATTTTGTTGACATCCTTCCTATAACTAGGCGACCAAAATTGTACACCATACTCCAGAATTGGTCTTACCAATGTATGTCAAGCTTCTGTAAGAAGGGTCTCAACCCGAAATGTCACCTATTCCTTCGCTCCATAGATGCTGCCTCACCCGTTGAGTTATGTCCTAATCAGCTAAACGTGTAATTATAATTTAATTCAGATTCAGGTTTGGTTTCAAAAGCTTTGTATTGCATGCTATCCAATCAGATTAAATAATACTACACATAAATACAATCAGTTCAAACTCCAGTACAACAGGTGGAGCAAAGGGGAAGATACCGAGTGCAGAATATAGTTCTCAGCATTGTAGCACATCAGTTCCACAGACAGAGTCCAATGTCCGCAATGGGGTAGAGGTGAATCGGACAGTCCCCTGGCTCATGGAAGGGCCGTTCAGAAGCCTGATGACAGAGGGGAAGAAGCTGTCCCTGTGTCTGGTGGTGCGCGCTTTCAAGCTTCTGTACCTTCTGCCGGACGGGAGCGGGGAGAAGATGGAATGACCGTGGTGGGACACGGACAAGTCTTTGATTATGTTTTTTCCTGCCTTTCTGGGGCAGAGTGAAGTGTAGATGGAGTCAGTGGTGGGGAGTGTGGTGTGTGTGATGGACTGGGCCACATCTACAATGGTGGGGAGTGTGGTCTGTGTGATGTACTGGGCTACATGTGGTCTGTGTGATTCATGGCTGATTTCTGCCTCCTGATCCCATTTTCCTGCCTTCTCCCCATAACCTTTGACACCCGTTCTAATCAAGAATTTGTCTATCTCTGCCTTTAAATAATCCGCTGCCTTGGCCTCCACAGCCATCTGTGGCAATGAGTTCCACAGATTCACCACACTCTGACTAAAGAAGTTCCTCCTCACCTCCTTTCTAAAAGTGTGCCCTTTAATTATGAGGCTTTAATTCTGTTGATTCCAATAGACAATAGACAACAGGTGCAGGAGTAGAACATTTGGCCCTTCGAGCCAGCACCGCCATTCAATGTGATTATGGCTGATCATCCCCAATCAGTACCCCGTTCCTGCCTTCTCCCCATATCCCCTGACTCCGCTATCTTTAAGAGCCCTATCTAGCTCTCTCTTGAAAGTATCCAGAGAACCGGCCTCCACCGCCCTCTGAGGCAGAGAATTCCACAGACCCACAACTCTCTGCGTGAAGAAATGTTTCCTCGTCTCCCTTCTAGCGAACAGTTAATAATTAGAAATGGAGACGATGTGTAAATGAAATATTATATTTGGTTTCAACTTCAAAGCTTTAAGTTGAATGTCAAAATGAAGAAGCAATCCCCATTGAAACAGTAAATACTTTAACGCACAGAAGGCAAATGAATTAGGCTTGATGATAGCTCCTGCAGAAAACCATTGCTGCAACAACTGACCAGAAACAATCACTGTAGGTGTGGACGAGTTAGTAGTTGGAAAGAAAAGTGAAAAGGCGTCCTGTTTATTGCCTCCAGAGCCCATCTGGTTTGACTTTGGAGTGGGCCTCGATTCTGCGGTCAGTATTATTTCCTGCTATCGTAGCAGCTTTGAGCTACATCTAACACATGGTCCTCACATACACTTGGCCATCCACGGGCTGTTTATACCCACAGCTCAGACACTATGTTGGAGCGGGCTGTAAGCCTTTAAAGGAACGGTCATGCTTTTAGTTATTTTGACCTTGGGAAGTCTTCCTGTTCTTTAACGCAGGTGGCTTATGTAACATGGGTGTGTGTTGATATGCGCTGCCAGAGGGGGTGGGGGAGGCAGATACAAGAGGGGCAGTTAAGAGCACATCAACATGCAGGGAACGGACATGGTTCACGTGCAGGCAGATAGATGGAGGGCAGGTAGTGTAGAGAAAGCAGGGTCTCCACAGAAGGACAAGTTAGGAGAATAGGTAACTTTCCTGGCAGCCTCGCTAGGTCTGTCTGTCTTTTTTATCTTTTTTGCTATTTTAGTGTTTTTTAAAAGGAATGTGTTAATGTTCTCTGAAGAAGGGTCTCAACCCGAAATGTCACCTATTCCTTCGCTCCATAGATGCTGCCTCACCCGTTGAGTTTCTCCAGCATTTTTGTCTACCTTCTTCAGACTGATGTCAGCCTTAATTGAATTAATTACATAAATACTGAAGCTGGAAGATCAGGTCCAAGGCTAAATCTTTTGCAGTATCATAGAATCATAGAGTGAAACAGCGCAGAAACAGGTCCTTCAGCCCAACTCATCTTATGTGGGGGGGGGGGGGTTCGAGGGAGACTTTTTTTCAATCTCTTACCTTGCCGGAGATGCGATTGTTTTCCGGATCGTATCTCCGGTCGCTCTGCAGCCTAACATCATGGAGCTGGCGGCCTTGCTCCAGACTGACTTTGAGCCCCACCGTTTGGCCGTGGATTTACCATCGGAGCCTGCGATCCCTCGCCTGGGATCGACGCTCCAACCGCGGCCTGCGGACTTCACCATGTCGGGAAGCTCGCAGTCTCGGTTAGAGACCGATGTCGGGAAGCTCCAAGCCGCAGGAGGGTTCGACCAGCCCCGACCCGGGGTCCGATCGCCGGTCGCAGGGGAGCAGTGATCCCCCCTGATGCGGGAGCTTGATCGCCCCGTCGCGGAGGGCTTGACCACCGGTTGTGGGAGCCAAGATCGTCCCGTCAACGGAAGACTCGAGGCCCCCGACCGCGGGAGAACAAAGAAGGGAAGAGAACTTTTTTTTGCCTTCCATCACAATGAGGAATGTGGAGGAGTCACTGTGCTGGATGTTTATGTTAAAATGTGTTTTGTGTGTTCTGTTGCTTCTTATTGCATTGACTGTGCGGCAAATCTGAACAATAAACTCACCTTGAAGTGGCAGATGGAATACAGCGTAGCAACGTGTGCAGTCATAGGAATAAAGGCATGAACTATTTTCTAAACGGGGAGAGATTTCAGAAATCAGAGGTGCAAAGAGACTTGGGAGTACTGCACCAGGAGAATGGGTTGAGAGGGAAAGATGGATCACCACGATTGAATGGCAGAGTAGACTCGATGGGCCGAATGGCCTAATTCTGCTCCTGTGACATGGCTCAGATGAAGCAGATAAACGTAGTATTTCTCCATGTGCGCTCAACTTTTGTTATACATAACTGACAATTACTGGTGTAGGATGCAGGCACCCACCACCCTGTATTAAAACACATGCCCCACACGTCCGTCCGTCCGTCCGTCCGTCCGTCCGTCCGTCCGTCCGTCCGTCCGTCTGTCTGTCTAACTGTAAAAATTCTCATCTTGCTTGTACCTATATTTTTTTAGAAACTACGCAAAAACGGTACACGATAGTGCTACAATTTTGGCCCACCTTACTCACCATTGTTCTGTGATGTGCCGCAGCAAGTTTTGTTCAGATTGATGTTATATTTTACAAGTTATTGACACAAAACTTAAAATAACTTAAAACAGTGCCCCCACATCAGCATGTGTGCAGTTCGGGCCTTTCCAGATTTTCAGATCGCCATCTTTTTTTTCCACCTGCGCCTGCCTGGCCCCACAACGGGGACACAACGGCTCCAGGGGTAAGTTTCCTTCCGACCCTGGGCTGGGATTGGAGCTGGTGCGGGGTCCGGCGGCGGGGAAAGACCACGCCAGAGACCCAGGGTCCGGATGCTGGGGCTGGGTCTGGGGGCGACGGCTCTGCTGCTCCGGGCCCGCGAGGAAGCGGAGAAGCGGGACCCGGGCAAAGGACTAGGCCCCGCAGCCTCGGCCTCATGTGGTGGAGTAAAAGGGGCCGGCGGAGGTTTACATCGAGATCCTAGGTGGGTGAGGGGGGAGTGTGGGGAGGATTGAGGCAGAGGAGTGGGTAGGGAGGGGGGCGGGGTTATGGAGGGAGAGAGTGACTGAGGGTTGGGGAAAGGAGGGGGAGGGAGAGGTGAGGGAGGGAATAGGTAGGAGAGGAAGTGCTGGGGATGAGGGAGAGTGGAGGAGGAGGGGAGTAGGAATAGGGATGGCAAGCTAATGAAGGCGGGGAGGGGAAGAGAGAGGAGGGGAGGGATAGGGTGAGCAGAGGAAGCAGAGGAGGGTTGGTGGATGATGGGGGGAGGGAGGACAGTGGAGGAGGGGAATAGGGGTCTGAAGAGGGAGAGTGAGGTGCGTTCACATTGATCTTATATTTTACAGGTTATTGCCATTTTGAACTTCAAAACGTCGCAGCCGAGCTCCCACTTGCCGGCTGCGCCTGCGCAGTTGGGGGAGGGTTACCGTGACTCGCGTCACAACGGGGCCTCACAACGGAAACCCGTCAGTCGCGCCTGCGCAGTTGGGGGCTATGGGTGAGTGGTGGACTATTGCGTTGTGGGGACGGGGCCCAACGGGTCCACACCTGGTCTAGTCTCCTTTAAACTTTGCCCCTTTCACCTTAAAGCTGTGCCCTTGATTCATTGGCCAACAATGTCCGTGCCTAACATGATCCCAAGTTGAACTAATCTCCTGGGCCTGCACGTGATCCAGATCCCTCCATTCCCTGCATATCCATGTGCCTGTTTAAAACACCACTAACATAGCCACTTCCATCACCACCCCTGGCAGCACATTCCAGGAACCCACCACCGTGCCCCGCACAGGTCCTTTAAACTTTGCCCCTCTCACCTTAAACCTGTGCCCTTTAGTCTTATTAAATCATATTGTGTTAAATCCAATGGTGTATTGTGTGTTCTTTTTAAGTTAAAGGGGGGAGCCGCTTTTGTTCGCCCCCTCGAGGGAGAGGCAACTTTTTGTTCGCCTCCCTCGCAGCCTAATGCCCCTGTCCCACTTAGGAAACCTGAACGGAAACCTCTGGAGACTTTGCACCCAACCCAAGGTTTCCGTGCGGTTCCCGGAGGTTCCCGGAGGTTTTTGTCAGTCCCCCTAATGGTCGAAAGTGGTATCCGGTTTAAAAATTGGTAATATTTTAGTCAAAGCTGGTTGCGATGCTAGTTGAAGGTGGTTGCCGGAGGACAAAAACCTCCGGGAACCGCACGGAAACCTTGGGTGGGGCGCAAAGTCCCCAGAGGTTTCCGTTCAGGTTTCCTAAGTGGGACAGGGGCACAACAGCATGGATTGGAGCGGTCTTTCCCGGAGTTGGGACCAGAGCTACAGCAGCGGGCGCAGTGTGGACGTTTTTCCATCGCGGAGCGGGCGAACCCTTGCCGGGGATCGCCAGAGAGGAGAGCTCCGATCGCTGGCCTGGTGACTTTAGCATCATGGGGGCTGTGGTCTGGTGGATGGTTGCGTTAAATCTTATTGTGTATTGTGTGTTCTTTTTAAGTGTATCGCTGCTGGCAAATTCATATCACTGCGCCTTCGGGTGCATGTGACGAAAGAAATAGACTTTGACTTTCCACCCTGTGGAAAAGATTCTGACTGTCTACCCTATCGGTGCACCTCGTAATTATATAAACTTCTGTAAGGTCTTCCCCCAGCCTCTGGCGTTGCAGAGAGGTCATTATCATGCAGCATTTTTGAAAGCTGATTCACCAGATGAAGCTGTTTCGCCATTCCAATGTAAATAGAAACAGTTCTTCCATTGATGCAGATTTCCTTTTAGCTTCTGAGAACATATTTCCTCATTGGCTCCTTACTGTCTGACTGCTACCAGCCTCCGGCTGAACCATGCAGCCAGCCCGCCAGAGATTGCAGAGATTGCAGAGATTGCCAGGTAGCTGCAGCGTGCATGGTAACCCCTTCTGTGTTGTGCTGCATGTAGGAGTCCCAGAGTGCTGGAGTAACTCAGCGGGTCAGGCAGCATCTGTGGAGAACATGGATAGGTGACGTTTCACATAGTGCTGGAGTAACTCAGCGGGTCAGGCAGCATCTGTGGAGAACATGGATAGGTGACGTTTCACAGAGTGCTGGAGTAACTCAGCGGGTCAGGCAGCATCTGTGAAGAACATGGATTGGTGACGTTTCACAGAGTGCTGGAGTAACTCAGCGGGTCAGGCAGCATCTGTGCGGGGAATAAACAGGTAACGTTTCAGGTCGGGATGTTCCTCCAGCACTTTATTTTTTGCTCAAGGTTCCAGCATCTGCAATTCCTATGTGTCTAGACAAGTCAGGAAGTGGCTGGAGTTCGGATGCGAGCACCTCCAACCTCTCGCCCCACCCCTGGGCTCACTGCTGAGTCTACAGTGCTGAAGGCTATCTGTACTTCACGCCTGGTCTCTCAGGTTTATGCCAGGCACAATGGTGTGGCAGGTTGAGCTGCTGCCTCACAGCGCCAGAGACCCTGGTTCTATCCTGACCTCAGGTGCTGTCCGTGTGGAGTTTGCATGTTCTTCCCGTGACCATGTGGGGTTCCTCCACTTGGTCTAATTTTCTCCCACATCCCGAAGACTTTATTCCACTGGGTGGCACCAGGACTGGCTGCCTCGCCAACAGTCTGTCTGTCCCTTCTTTATGTTGTGTTTTAATAGAATGTGTTAAATGTATGTTGTTTGTGTTCGTTAGCTTGTTTTACGTGCGGAGGGGGGTTTGAGGGAAACTTTTTCTAACCTGTTGCCTCGACAGAGAAGCAATTTGTTTCCGTATCGTCCATCTGTCCGCACTGCGACCTAACATCGAGGGGTTGGCGGCCTTTGCTGGAGACCGATTTCGAGAACTCCACCGCGAGGAGCCTCCAGGACTTTAACAGCGCGGAGCACGCGATCCCTTTGCCAGGGATGCTTGCGGACTTGCATCACAGAGCCCACTGTCTGTGGTCAGAGACCAACTTCGGGAACTCCAAGCCACGGGAGTTTCGACCGCCCCGACGTGGGAGTGTCGATCGCCCCGACGCGGGAGTTTTGACCCCCCCGACGCGGGAGTTTCGACCGCCCCGATGTGGGAGTTTCGATCGTCCCGACGTGGGAGTTTCGATCGTCCCGACGCGGGAGTTTCGATCGTCCTGACGCGGGAGTTTAGACCGCCCCGACGTGGGAGTTTCGATCGTCCTGATGCGGGAGTTTCGATTGTCCCGATGTGGGAGTGTCGATCGCCCCGATGTGGGAGTTTCGATCGCCCCGATGTGGGAGTGTCGATCGCCCCGATGTGGGAGTTTCGACCGCCCCGACGCGTGAGTTTCGACCGCCCCGACGTGGGAGTGTCGATTGCCCCGACGCGGGAGTTTTGATCGCCCCGACGTGGGAGTTTTGACCGCCCCGACGTGGGAGTGTCGATCGCCCCGACGTGGGAGTGTCGATCGCCCCGACGTGGGAGTTTTGACCGCCCCGACGCGGGAGTGTCGATCGCCCCGACGCGGGAGTTTTGCCGCCCCGACGCGGGAGTTTTGACCGCCCGACGTGGGAGTGTCGATCGCCCCGACGTGGAGGAGTGTCGATCGCCCCGACGTGGGAGTTTTGACCGCCCCGACGCGGGAGTGTCGATCGCCCCGACGCGGGAGTTTTGACCGCCCCGACGCGGGAGTTTTGACCGCCCCGACGCGGGAGTGTCGATCGCCCCGACGTGGGAGTGTCGATCGCCCGACGTGGGAGTTTTGACCGCCCCGACGCGGGAGTGTCGATCGCCCCGACGCGGGAGTTTTGACCGCCCCGACGCGGGAGTTTTGACCGCCCCGACGCGGGAGTTTTGACCGCCCCGACGCGGGAGTGTCGATCGCCCCGACGCGGGAGTTTTGACCGCCCCGACGCGGGAGTTTCGATCGCCCCGACGCGGGAGTGTCGATCGCCCCGACGTGGGAGTGTCGATCGCCCCGACGTGGGAGTGTCGATCGTCCCGATGTGGGAGTGTCGATCGCCCCGATGTGGGAGTTTCGATCGCCCCGATGTGGGAGTGTCGATCGCCCCGACGCGGGAGTTTCGATCGTCCCGATGTGGGAGTTTCGATCGCCCCGACGCGGGAGTGTCGATCGCCCCGACGCGGGAGTTTCGATCGTCCCGACGCGGGAGTGTCGATCGCCCCGACGCGGGAGTTTCGATCGCCCCGACGCGGGAGTGTCGATCGCCCCGACGCGGAGTGTCGATCGTCCTGACGTGGGAGTTCGATCGTCCTGACGCGGGAGTTTCGATCGTCCTGACGCGGGAGTTTAGACCGCCCCGACGTGGGAGTTTCGATCGTCCCGATGCGGGAGTTTCGATCGTCCCGATGTGGGAGTGTCGATCGCCCCGATGTGGGAGTTTCGATCGTCCCGATGTGGGAGTGTCGATCGCCCGATGTGGGAGTTTTGACCGCCCGACGCGGGAGTTTCGACCGCCCCCGACGTGGGAGTGTCGATTGCCCCGACGCGGGAGTTTTGATCGCCCCGACGTGGGAGTTTTGACCGCCCCGACGTGGGAGTGTCGATCGCCCCGACGTGGGAGTGTCGATCGCCCCGACGTGGGAGTTTTGACCGCCCCGACGCGGGAGTGTCGATCGCCCCGACGCGGGAGTTTCGACCGCCCCGACGCGGGAGTTTCGACCGCCCCGACGTGGGAGTTTCGATCGCCCCGACGTGGGAGTGTCGATCGCCCCGACGTGGGAGTTTCGATCGCCCCGACGCGGGAGTGTCGATCGCCCCGACGCGGGAGTTTTGACCGCCCCGACGCGGGAGTTTTGACCGCCCCGACGCGGGAGTTTTGACCGCCCCGACGCGGGAGTGTCGATCGCCCCGACGCGGGAGTTTTGACCGCCCCGACGCGGGAGTTTCGATCGCCCCGACGCGGGAGTGTCGATCGCCCCGACGTGGGAGTGTCGATCGTCCCGACGTGGGAGTGTCGATCGTCCCGATGTGGGAGTGTCGATCGCCCCGATGTGGGAGTTTCGATCGCCCCGATGTGGGAGTGTCGATCGCCCCGATGCGGGAGTTTCGATCGTCCTGACGTGGGAGTTTCGATCGCCCCGACGCGGGAGTGTCGATCGCCCCGACGCGGGAGTTTCGATCGTCCCGACGCGGGAGTGTCGATCGTCCCGACGCGGGAGTTTCGATCGCCCCGACGCGGGAGTGTCGATCGCCCCGACGCGGGAGTGTCGATCGTCCTGACGTGGGAGTTTCGATCGTCCTGACGCGGGAGTTTCAATCGCCCCGACGCGGGAGTTTAGACTGCCCCGACACGGAGGCTTCGACCGCCGGTTGCGGATTGTTCGAAATCTTATGACGTGCAGGTTTGTAGCTTAATTGGTTTCTGTAAATTGTCCCCAGTGTGTACGGAGTGGATGAGAAAGTGGGGTAAGATGGGACTGGTGTGAACGGGTGATCGATGGTCAGGGTGGTGGGCCGAAGGGCCTGTTGTATTTCTAAAGTAAACTAATCCTGCCATCATCGGAATAATATTTAGAGCCACAGAGTGATACAGTGTGGAAACAGGCCCAACTTGCCCACACTGGCCAACAATGTCCCAGCTGCCTGTGTTTGGCCCATATCCTGTCCATATACCTGTCGAACTTTTTCTTAAAACAGTCCCAGCCTCAGCTACCTCCTCTGGCAGCTCGTTCCATTCACCCACCACCCTCTGTGCAAAAAAGAGAGTCCAGGATTCCTATGAAATCTTGTCCCCTTCACCTTGAACCTGTGTCCTCTGGTCCTCGATTCCCCTACTCTGGGCAAGAGACTCTGTGCGTCTATTTCTTGGTGACTGCCTTCACAATGAGCTCAGTCCTTGTGCTTTGATTTCTCAATCTTAAAAACAAATCTTCTCTGCAATGATTCGCTCCATCCAATGTGAAGCCGTTTAACGAGGTGTAGCAGAATAACTGAGGCAATCACATGCAGTCATGAAAAACACCACTCAAAGATAAAATGCAAAGCAGAACAGATTCAGCTGGCAGTTCAAACCAAGGCACATTTTGATTAATTGGACTGGTTTTCTAAACCTGAAACAGCCCACTACATTTATTGCTCACAGATCTGCTCTTCAATCCATTTGTACACATAATGAGTGCTTATGCTTCCTAACATGTCTTCAATCAATGGCTTCCCTTATTGGGAATTACCATCTGTCTACAAATCCCACCTGATTTCAACCTTCACGTGATCCGCCCTGTTTCGACGAATGCAATCAACCTGGCGTGCACAAACAGAACACAAATGCTGGAGAAACTCAGCAGGTGAGGCAGCATCTATGGAGCGAAGGAATAGGTGACGTTCGGGTCGTGACCCTTCTTCAGTCTGAAGAAGTGCCTCGATCCGAAACGTCGCCCATTTCCTTCGCTCCATAGATGCTGCCTCACCCGCTGAGTTTCTCCAGCATTTTTGTCTACATTTGATTTTTCCAGCATCTGCAGTTGTTCCTTCTTAAACATCAAACAGAACAAGTTGTCTTACAACGTTAGGCTGTGCACGCCATACGCAAGAAGAAGATTGTCATGTGGACCGAGGTAGAGTGAAAAACGTTTACATTGTGCTATCCAGTCAGCAGAAAGACTATACATGATTACAATCGAGCCGCCCACAGTGTACAGATATAGGATAAAGGGAATAATGCTTAGTGCAAGATAAAGTCAGGTAAAGTCCGATCAAAGCTAGTCTGAGGGTAACCAATGAGGTAAATGGCAGCTCAGGACCCCTACTCCTTTCCCCTCCTCCGTACATTTGAGACCCTTCTTCAGACAGGCAGGAGATAAAGGCAGGAGAACAGCATTGAATAGGGAAAGATAGATCAGGGATGTAATGTTGAGGCTCTATAAGGCGCTGGTCAGGCTGCATTTAGAGTATAGTGAGCAGTTTTGGGCCCTATACCTGAGGAAGGATGTGCTGGCTCTGGAGAGGGTCCAGAGGAGGTTTACAAGAACGATCCCGGGAATGAGTGGGTTAACCTATGATGAGCGTTTGTCGGCACTGGGCCTGTACTCGCTGGAGTTTAGAAAAATGAGGGGGGGCCTAATTGAAAACATACAGAATAGTGAAAGTTTAGTGATTAATAAATTAATACATCATGACCAAACAGGTTTTATTCCAAGGGTACACAAAAATCTGGAGAAACTCAGCGGGTGCAGCAGCATCTAAGGAGCGAAGGAGATAGGCGACGTTTCGGGTCGAGCCCCTTCTTCAGACTGGTCAGGGATCAGGGAAACGAGAGATATAGACGGTGATGTGGAGAGATAAGGAACAATGAGTGAAAGATATGCAAAAAAGTATCGGTGATAAAGGGAACAAGCCATTGTAAGCTGTTTGTGTGTGAAAATGAGAAGCTGGTGCGACTGGGGTGGGGGAGGGAGATAGAGATAGAGGGAATGCCAGGGCCCGAGGGCTGAGGGAGAGGTGGGAAGGGGAGGAGACAGCAAGGGTTAACAGAATTGAGAAAATTCAATATTCAAGCCCAAAGGATGCAGACTCCCCAAGCGGAATATGAGGTGGCTGTTCCTCCAGCTTGCGGTGTTGCTCACTCTGGCCATGGAGGAGGCCCAGGACCGAGAGGTCGGATGTGGAATGGGAGGGGGAGTTGAAGTGCTGAGCCACCGGGAGTCGGGTTGGTTATTGTGACCGAGCGGAGGTGTTCGGCGAAGCGATCGCCAAGCCTCCGCTTGGTCTCACCGATATAGATCATCTGGCATCTGGAGCAAGCGGATGCAGTACATGAGGTTGGAGGAGATGCAGGAGAACCTCTGTCGGACCTGGAAGGACAGCTTGGGTCCCTGAAAGGAGTGGAGGGGGGAGGTGAAGGGACAATGTTGCATTCTTGCGGTTGCAAGGAAAGTGCCCGGGGAAGGGGTAGAGTGGGAGGGAGGAAGAATTGACAAGGGAGTTGCGGAGGGAGCGGTCTTTGCGGAAGGCAGACAGGGGGGGAGATGGGAAGATGTGGCGGTGGAGGGGTCACGTTGGAGGTGGCGAAACTGGCGGAGGACTATATGTTGTATTTGCCGCTGGTGGGGTGAAAGGTGAGGACCAGGGGACTCTGCCCTGTTTGCGAGTGGGGGAATGGGGAGCGAGGGCAGTGTTGCGGGGTATGGAGGAACCCTGGTGCGAGCCTCATCAATAGTGGGGAGGGGAATCCCCGTTCTCTGAAGAATGAGGACATTTGTGATGACCTGGTGTGGAACACCTCATCCTGGAGCAGATGCGGCGTAGACGGAGGAATTGAATAGGGGATGGAGTCCTTACAGGAAGCAGGTGGAGGAAGAGTAGTCCAGGTAGCTGTGGGAGTCAGTAGGTTTGTAGTGGATGTCGGTCAGGAGCGTATCACCTGCAATAGAGATGGTGAGGTCAAGGAATGGTAGGGAAATGTCGGAAATGGTCCAAGTGTATTTGAGTGTCGGATGGAAGTTGGTGGTGAAATGAATGAAGTCAGTCAGTTTGTGTGTGGGTGCAGGAGTGACACCAAAGCAGTCGTTGATGTAACGGAGGTAGAGGTCGAGATGGGGCCCTGGTACGCCGAGAACAAGGATTGTTCGACGGTACCCAACAAAGAGGCAAGCGTAGCTGGGGCCCATGCGTGTGCCCATAGCTACGCCTTGTGTTTGGAGGAAATGGGAGGAATCAAAAGAGAAGTTATTGAGGGTGAGGACCAACTCTGCTAGGCGGAGGAGGTGTCAGTGACGGGTATGGGTTGCTCCTCTGGTCGAGGAAGAACCGGAGGGCTTTGAGACCGTCCTGGGTGGGGGATGGAGGTGTAGAGTGACTGGACGTCCATGGTAAAGATGAGAGGATGGGGCCTGGAGAATGGAATGCACGGAGCCGACGGAGAGTGTCTGAGGAGTCTTGAACATAGGTGGGAGGGATTTAACAGGAGATTAGTATTCCCAATCTATTTAATGTTATAAACTAAGTTTAGTACATTTTCTGGTATAGAATTAACTGGAATAAAAGTGAAATTATGCCTATAACTGGAATAAAAATCAAATATATTAGAACAATTCCCACTTAAAATAGTCGCGGACAAACTCAAATATCTAGGAATTAATGTATCTAAATCGTATGTCTATTTAAATATAATTACCCTCAATTATTAAATAAACTAAAAAAAAATATTTTATATTGGAAAACACTACCTATATCAATGATCGGTAGAATAAATGCTATAAAAATGATTTTTTTACCACAATTGTTATATTTATTTCAAGCAATCCCCTTATATATCCCTAGAATGTTTTTTAAAAATATAGATACTTTGGTTAATAGTTTTATTTGGGACTATAAAAACCATCAAATAAGTAAAAAACATCTATGTAAATCTAAAATAAATGGCACTACCAAATTTCCTATATTATTTCTGGGCAGTTCAGATTAAGAATATGAATTTTTGGTTGGTAAATTTAGATCATGAACCAAGCTGACTAAAGATGGAAAAGGAAGACTGTTTGCCTTTTGATGTAGGTTCGATTCTTTTTGCACCAAGGGAAGTACACAAAAAAATGTATGGTAATAACCCTATAATTCATAGACGTATTTGGAAACAAATATGTTAAGACCCTACATATGGATAATTATATATTTATAACATATTTAGGTCTACTCCGCCATTCAATCATGGCTGATCTCTCTCTCCCTCCTACCCCCATTCTCCTGCCTTCTCCCCATAACCTCTCACACCCGTACTAATCAAGAATCTATCTATCGCTGCCTTAAAAATATCCACTGACTTGGCCTCCACAGCCTTCTGTGGCAAAGAATTCCACAGATTCACCACCCTCTGACTAAAGAAATTTCTCTTCATCTCCTTCCTAAAAGAACGTCCTTTAATTCTGAGGCTATGACCTCTAGTCCTAGACTGTCCCACTAGTGGACACATCCTCTCCACATGAATAGACTTTCACTATTCTTTTTTTTGTAATAATATTTTTATTAAAAGGAATCCATCATAACAGCGGTATTACAACTTTTCAAATACACAACCAACTTATTACAATAAGTATACGCATGTTACGAATAGTTCTTATAAACTTCTATTTTTTTGGAAGTAGAAAAAGAAAAGAATAGATTTTAATCAATAAGAATGGAGATTAAATAATAATTTTGATTATAAAGAAAGAGAAAGAGAAAAGAGAGGAGAATATATATATATATATGTATATATTCTTGTTATATGTATTTAATTAAAATAAAGTATTATATAGAAAAAAAAGAGAGATTATACTATGCATCTTAATAGTGAATAACACAATTTCAAATAGCGATATTAATGGAGACATGTATACAAATCAAAAAGAAAAACAGAGAGTTGTTGTCATCTAATCCTGCCGGGTACCCATTGAGTTGTGATGCCAAGAACAGCTACCCCTTCAAATATTCTGTATATGGAGACCATATCTGTTCAAAGAGTTCGTATTTGTCCATTAGGACAAATCTGATTCTTTCCAAATGCAACGTCTCCAACATTTCCACTGTCCACATTTTAATTGTGGGGGATAATGTTCCCTTCCAAAATTTCAATATTAATTTTTTCCCTATTATCAAACAGTAATCCAAGAAATTTCTTTGGTTTACTGTTAATATTAGATTTGAATGCGGAACTCCTAATATTATTAATTTTGGAACTGGGTCTAGTTTAATTTTAAGAACTTCAGAGATAACTCTAAAGATTTCTATCCAATAATAATGAAGTTTTATACATGTTACAAAACTATGCGTTAAATTCGCTTCCAAGTTCTGACATTTATCACAAATAGGAGAAATGTTAGTATAAATTCTATTTAATTTTGCTTTTGAATAATGTAATCTGTGTAATACCTTAAATTGTATCAATATATGTCTAGCATTTAATGAGCAACGATGTATACATTGTAGGCTTTCTTCCCAAATTTCCTTCGTTATAGATAAACCCATTTCATTTTCCCATGTTTGTCGATATATTTCCGAAGTTGGGATTTCCTTATCCAAAATAGTATTATATATATACGCTATTAATTTTTCTGTATTTGGGTGTTTATTAAACAATTCATCTAATAATCCTGGTTTTCTATTTTTATAGTCTTGCGTATTTGACTTAATATAATTTCTAATTTGTAAATACCTAAATATGTTATTTGACTGCAATCCATAGATATCCTGTAACTCTTAAAATGAAAGAAATTTTCCTTCCTTGTAAAGGTGTTCTATCCTTTTAATTCCTAAATCATTCCAGTGTTTAAACCCCTTGTCCAATACATAGTTATCAACAACTGGCTCGTGTTTCAAGACATTCTGTAGCAGTACAATATTTTGAAATGACTTCAGGTGCCTGATAGCAGACATTTATCAATCAAGAGTGTTTAATAGTCATGTGTAACCACAGTGGAGCAATGACACTCTTACTTACGAAGATAGACACATTGCGTTGGGGAGGGGACGTTGATTGGGGAGGGGAGTCAGTCTCGGTCTACCCCATGACAGAAGGGGGAGGGGTTGTACAGTTTGATAGCCACAGGGAAGAAGGATGTCCTATGCGTCGCCCTTTCCTTCGCTCCATGGATGCTGCCTCACCCGCTGAGTTACTCCAGCATTTCGAGTTTAAGAGGTTTCAAGGTTGTCTCATGGATACGCAGAGACTGAAGGGATGTGGATCATGTGCATGCAGGAGACTAGTTTAACTTGGAGGCATGTTTGGCATGGGCTGGGCTGAAGGACCTCTCAGTCCACATCTGGCACATGTGCCAAACATGATGTCAAATCAAATTAATCTGCCCAAAACCACAAGAAATAGTTGCATAGTTGTGGACGTAGCCCAGTCCGTCACATACATCACACTCCCCACCACTGTAGATGTTGCCCAGTCCGTCACACACACCACACTCCCCACCATCGACACTTCACGCTACCTCGGGAAAGCAGCCAACATAATCAAAGACATTATGTACACGTGACAATAATGAATCCAAACCTATGCTGTCCTGCTCTATGTTCTATCTATGTTCTTCCTGGTGGTAGCAGCGAGATGAGAGCGTGGCCAGGGTGGTGGGGGTCTCTAGTGATGCTGGATACCTTTTTGAGGCAGCGACTCCTGTAGGTCCCTTCGGGGATAACAGGTTACGATATGATACGATAGAACTTTATTTTTATATTTGGGAAATTGGCCTGCCAACAGTCATGAAACGCAACAAGATACATGAAACATGAAATTAAAGTTCATGTCTAGGCTTGTGTTCACTGGAGTTTAGAAGGATGAGGGGGGGAATCTTATAAAATTATAAAAGGACTGGACAAGCTAGATGCAGGAAAAATGTTCCCAACATGGGGCGAGTCCAGAACCAGGGGCCACAGTCTTAGAATAAAGGGGAGGTCATTTAAGACTGAGGTGAGAAAACACTTTTTCACCCAGAGAGTTGTGAATTCATGGAATTCCCTGTCACAGAGGGCAGTGGAGGCCAAATCACTGGATGGATTTAAGAGAGAGTTAGATAGAGCTCTAGGGGCTAGTGGAGTCAAGGGATATGGGGAGAAGGCAGGCACGGGTTATTGATAGGGGACGATCAGCCATGATCACAATGAATGGCGGTGCTGTCTCGAAGGGCAGAATGGCCTCCTCCCGCACCTATTTTCTATGTTTCTATGTTTCTAAAGTGATGATGTGGAATTGGGGGGGGGTGGGGGGGGGGGGAGTCAGTCTCAGTCTACCCCATGACAGAAGGGGGAGGAGTTGTACAGTTTGATAGCCACAGGGAAGAAGGATCTCCTGTGGCGTTCTGTGCTGCATCTTGGTGGAACCCGTCTGTTGCTGAAGGTGCTCCTCAGGTTGACCAGTGTGTCATGGAGGGGCTGAGCTGTATTGTCCAGGGTGTTCCGCAGTTTGAGGAGCATCCTCCCTTCCAAGACCACCTCCCGTGAATCCAACTCCACCCCCAGGATGGAGCCGGCCTTCCTGATGAGTTTGTTAATCCTGTTGGCGTCTGCAACCTTCGCTCTGCTGCCCGGCACATGTGGATTGGTTGATAGAGGTGTCAGTGGGGAGAAGGCAGGAGAATGGGGTTCAGAGGGAGAGATAGATCAGCTTTGATCGAATGGCGGAGTAGACTTCCTATCACTTATGACCTTATGACAGCGTAGAAGATGGCACTGGCCACGACTAATTGATAAAACATCTGCAGCATCTTACTGGAGACATTGAAAGAGCGGAGCCTCTACAGAACGTATTGACGGGCACTTACAGCAGCGATAAGCAATAGTAATAGACAATAGGTGCAGGAGTAGGCCATTCGGCCCTTCGTGCCAGCACCGCCATTCAATGTGATCATGGCTGATCATCCCCAATCAGTACCCCGTTCCTGCCTTCTCCCCATATCCCCTGACTCCGCTATCTTTAAGAGCCCTATCTAGCTCTCTCTTGAAAGTATCTAGAGAACCGGCCTCCACCGCCCTCTGAGGCAGAGAATTCCAGAGACTCACACTTCTCTGTGTCAAAAATGTTTTCCTCATCTCAGTCCTAAAGGAATTCCCCCTTATTACTGATTCCTGGGATGACCAGACTGATTCCTGGGATGTCAGGACTTCCATATGAAGAAAGACTGGATAGACTCGGCTTGTACTTGCTAGAATTTAGAAGATTGAGGGGGGATCTTATAGAAACTTACAACATTCTTAATGGGTTGGACAGGCTAGATGCAGGAAGATTGTTCCTGATGTTGGGGAAGTCCAGGACAAGGGGTCACAGTTTAAGGATAAGGGGGAAATCTTTTAGGACCGAGATGAGAAAAACATTTTTCACACAGAGTGGTGAATCTGTGGAATTCCCTGCCACAGAAGGAAGTTGAGGCCAGTTCATTGGCTATATTTAAGAGGGAGTTAGATGTGGCCCTTGTGGCTAAAGGGATCAGGCGGTATAGAGAGAAGGCAGGTACAGGATACTGAGTTGGATGATCAGCCATGATCATATTGAATGGCGGTGCAGGCTCGAAGGGCCGAAGGGCCTACTCCTGCACCTACTTTCTATGTTTATATGTTATCCTTAAACTGTGATCTCTTGTTCTGGACTTCCCCAACATCGGGAACAATCTTCCTGCATCTAGCCTGTCCAGCCCCTTAAGAAATTTGTAAGTTTCTATAAGATCCCCCCTCAATCTTCTAAATTCTAGCGAATATGACAGTCCCGCCATCCCGGGAATTAACCTGGTGAACCTATGCTACTATGGGGCAGATTCCATGCCATGCATGTTGAAGGTGAATTGGTGCGCTGTCAAATCTACCTCTTGCGATCCCGCCACCAACAACGGACAGCTTGACGCTGGAACAGCCGACTCAAGCACGAGCCATATTTCATTCTTGTTGGCTCGTTAAACGAAACCACATTGTAAAACACCGCGGGCAAGTTGAAAACTCGTTGGTACTTATAGTTCCCAGTTGTTGCCGGAACTGCAGATGCTGGTTAACAAAAAAGACACCAAGTGCCAGAATAACTCAGCGGGTCAGGCTGCATCTCTGGAGAACGTGGATAGGTGCTATTTCGGGTCGGGACCCGTCTGCAGTCAAGCAAAAACACTGATATATAATAAATCAACAATCCAGAAAGAGATGTTAAGTTATTTCCTTCCAGTCCATTTGGAACACAGAATAGTACAGCACAAAGCAGGCCCTCAGGCCCACGATGTCCAGGCCTAACATGATGCCACGTTAACCTAATTTCCTCTGCCTGCTCATGTTTATAAGTCATAACAACAGAATTAGGCCATTCAGCCCATCGAGTCAACTCCGCCATTCAACTTTGCAGATGACGCAACGCTGGGTGGCAGTGTGAACTGTGAGGAGGATGCTATGAGAATGCAGGGTGACTTGGACAAGTTGGGGGAGGGGGCAGATGCATGGCAGATGAAGTTTAATGTAGATAAATGTGAGGTTATCCACTTTGGTGGCAAGAACAGGAAGGCAGTTTATTGTCTGAATGGTGTCAAGTTGGGAAAAGGGGAAGTACAACGGGATCTGGGGGTCCTTGTTCATCAGTCAATGAAAGTAAGCATGCAGGTACAGCAGGCAGTGAAGAAAGCGAATGGCATGTTGCCCTTCATAACAAGAGGAGTTGAGTATAGGAGCAAAGAGGTCCTTCTATAGTTGTACAGGGCCCTAGTGAGACCACACCTGGAGTATTGTGTGCAGTTTTGCGATCCAAATTTAAGGAAGGACATTCTTGCTATTGAGGGAGTGCTGCGTAGGTTCACGAGGTTAATTCCCGGGATGGCGGGACTGTCATATGCTGAGAGAATGGAGCGGCTGGGCTTGTATACTCTGGAGTTTCGAAGGATGAGAGGGGATCTTATTGGATCCTGCCTCTAACGTATGGACACGTTAGAGGCAGGAAATATGTTCCCGATGTTGGGGGAGTCCAGAACCAGGGACCTCAGTTTAAGAATAAGGGGTAGGCCATTTAGAACGGAGATTAGGAAACACTTTTTCACACAGTTGTGAATCAGTGGAATTACTCTGACAGAGGGTGGTGGAGGCCGGTTCTGTGGATGCTTTCAAGAGAGAGTTAGATAGAGCTCTCAAAGATAGTGGAGTCAAGGGATACGGGGAGAAGGCAGGAACGGGGTACTGATTGAGGATGATCAGCCACGATCACAGTGAATGGCGGTGCTGGCTCGAAGGGCCGAATGGCCTACTCCTGCACCTATTGTCTGTCGTCTAATAATGATCTATCTTTCCCCTTCAACCCTATTCTCCTTACTAATGATGAATCCATGAACTCCACTTTAGATCCGTTTTACAGCCTCCATAGACATCTGTGGCTCACGTACACCTAATCCAAACCGCTCCATTCCCTGCATATCTACCTGCCCAGCCAAAAGTCTGTTAAATGCTACTATTGTATCTGCCTACACAGCCACCCCTAGCTGTGTGTTCCAGGCACCCACTGCCCTCTGTGTAAAAAACATGCACACACATCTCCTTTAAACTCCACCCCCCCCCCCCCTCACCTTAACGCTATGTTTAGTTTAGTTTAGAGATACAGCACGGAAACAGGCCCTTCGGCCCACCTAGCCCGCGCCGACCAGCGATCCCCGCACACTAACACTGTCCTACACACACTAGGGACAATTTACACTTATACCCAGCCAATTAACCTGCAAACCTGTACGTACTTCTTTGGAGTGTGGGAGGAAACCGGAGATCTTGGAGAAAACCCATGCAGGTCAAGGGGAGAACGTGCAAACTCCCTACAGACAGCACCCGGAGTCAAGATGGAACCCGGGTCTCTGGCGCTGTGAGGCAGCAACTCTACCGCTGCGCCACCATGCCACCCTATTCCTAAGAGTCTTTGACAATTCCATCCTGGAAAAAAGGTACTGACCTCCTACGCTATCTATACCCCTCATCATTCTAGATATTTCAGTCAGTCTCTGGCATTCCAGGGAAAACTATCCATGTTTGTCCCACCTGTCCCTACAGCTAATTCCCACATCCAAGCAGCATCTTGGTAAACCTCTCTGCACTTTCTCCAAAGCCACCACTTCCTTTCTATAAATTTGGGCCCATGTTACGGAAACAATGTTATCCAGCTAAGGCAGACATAAATGCTGGAGAAACTCAGCGGGTGAGGCAGCATCTATGGAGCGAAGGAATAGGTGACCTTTATAGAAAAGACCCGAAACGTCGCCTATTCCTTCGCTCCATAGATGCTGCCTTACCCGCTGAGTTTCTCCAGTATTTTTATCTACCTTCGATTTTTCCAACATCTGCAGTTCCTTCTTAAACATGTTGTCCAGCTGTGTATCCAGCCGACAGTGCCCACAACTCTTTTGTTCCTCACCGCCTGTAGCTTTTTCATTGAATCCCATCCTCTGAAGGTACTGTTGGTGGGGCACAGCGGTAGAGTTGGTGCCCCACAGAGCCAGAGACCCGGGTTCAATCCTGACTATGAGTGCTGTCTTTGCATATTCTCTCTGTGACCACGTGGGTTTTCTCTGGGTGCTCTGGTTTCCTCCCACACTCCCAAGACATGCAGGTTTGAAGGGTTAATTGGCCTCTGTAAGTTGTCCCAAGCGTGTAGGATAGCTTTAATGTACGGGGTGAACGCTGTATCTCTCAACTAAAGACTCACACATTCCGTACACATTGTTTGTTCATTCTCAATGAGATATTGTCAAGAGTCAAGCGTACCAGACTGATTCCTGGGATGTCAGGACTGTCTTATGAAGAAAGACTGGATAGACTCGGTTTATACTCTCTGGAATTTAGGAGATTGAGAGGGGATCTTATAGAAACTTACAAAATTCTTAAGGGGTTGGACAGGCTAGATGCAGGAAGATTGTTCCCGATGTTGGGGAAGTCCAGGACAAGGGGTCACAGCTTAAGGATAAGGGGGAAATCCTTTAAGACCGAGATGAGAAAGACGTTTTTCACACAGAGAGTGGTGAGTCTCTGGAACTCTCTGCCACAGAGGGTAGTTGAGGCCAGTTCATTGGCTATATTTAAGAGTGAGTTGGATGTGGCCCTTGTGGCTAAGGGGATCAGAGGGTATGGAGAGAAGGCAGGTACGGGATACTGAGTTGGATGATCAGCCATGATCATATTGAATGGCGGTGCAGGCTCGAAGGGCTGAATGGCCTACTCCTGCACCTAATTTCTATGTTTCTATGTTTCTATGTCATTGTTTTATTGTCATATGCAAACATTGTATGTAACGAGGGAAGAGAGAAAAAAGAAAAAGTTCGATAAATAACAGATATAGTGCAGTAATAATATAGTTTTTTGAGTTCAGAGCTCAGAGTTTATTTGTTGTTGTGTTTAATAGCCTGATGGCTGTGGGGAAGATGCCGTTCCTGAACCTGGACGTTGCAGTCTTCAGGCTCCTGTACCTTCTTCCCGATGGCAGTGGTGAGATAAGTGTGTGGCCAGGATGGAGTGGGACCTTTGATGATTTTGGCTGCCTTTTTGAGGCAGCGACTATGATAGATCCCTTCGATGGCGGGGACGTCAAAGCCAGTGATGGACTGGGCATTGGTCACAACTTTTTGTAGTCTTTTTCGCTCCTGGACGTTCAAGTTGCCGAACCAGGCCACGATGCAACCAGTCAGAATGCTCTCTACCGTGCACCTGTAGAAGTTTAGGAGAATCCTTTTCGACATGCAAAATCTCTGTAATCTTCTCAGGCAGTTGTCGCTGATGTGCATTCTATACAATTCCATCGGTGTGCTGGGTCCAGGAAAGATCTTCTGATATATGCACGCCCAGGAATTTGAAGTTATTGACCCTCTCCACCATCGTCACGTTGATATAAACAGGATTGTGGGTCCCCTACTAAAGTTCATAATCAGTTCCTTGGTCTTACTGATGTTGAGAGCCAGGTTGTTGTGCTGGCACCATTTGGTCAGTCAGTCCATCTCACTTCTATACTCTGACTCGTCCCCATCTGTAATTCGTCCGACTACAGTGGTGACATCGGCGAACTTGATGATGGAGTTTGCACAATGACCGGCTATGCAGTCATAGGTATAGAGTGAGTACAGCAGGGTGCTGAGCACGCAGCCGTGAGGTGCTCCCGTACTCATTGTTACTGAAGATGAAGTGGTTCCTCCAATTCGAACAGACTGTGGGCTGTGGATGAGGAAGTCGAGGATCCAATTCTTTCATAGATAACCTCATCCACCCACAGCTGTAATCTTCCCACAATCAGACATAAAATGCTGGAGCAACTCAGCGGGAAAGGCAGCATCTCTGGAGAGAAGGAATGGGTAACGTTTTGGGTCGAGGCCCTTCTTCAGACTTCCCTACTCTTCAGAGATGCTGCCAGTCCCGCTGAGTTACTCCAGCGTTTTGCGTCTATCTTTGGTGTTAAACCAGCATCTGCAGTTCCTCCCGACACATCTTCCCACGATAGTATGAGAACTATGCTTTTACCATTCTAAATTGGTATTTGAGTGAAATCAGACAGAGCACTCCATTGTCAGAGAAAGCTGCCAAGAAATTCAATCACACATTCAATAATTGCTTTCCACACACTGAGACTGAAAACCACACATCTTCCCAAGTGAAATGTGGACATAGCATTGACCGCAGGGAGCACATTTTAAACGCTCCCTCTTGTTCCCATCTCTTATTGCTTGAAAGACGCAGCACAGAAACAGGCCTTTCAGCCCACCGAGTCCGTGCCGACCATCGTTCACACTAGTTCTACATCATCCCACTTTCTCATCCACTCCCTACACACCAGCGGGCAATTTACAAGGTTAATTCCCGGGATGGCGGGACTGTCATATGCTGAGAAAATGCAACGGCTGGGCTTGTACACTCTGGAATTTAGAAACATAGACACATAGATATTAGGTGCAGGAGCAGGCCATTCGGCCCTTCGAGCCTGCACCGCCATTCAATATGATCATGGCTGATCATCCAACTCAGTATCCTGTACCTGCCTTCTCTCCATACCCCCTGATCCCTTCAGCCACAAGGGCCACATCCAACTCCCTCTTCAATATGGCCAACAAACTGGCCTCAACTACCTTCAGTGGCAGAGAATTCCACAGATTCAACACTCTCTGTGTGAAAAACGATTTTCTCATCTCGGTCCTAAAAGATGAGAGGGAATCTTATTTAGAAGGATGAGAGGGGGATCTTATTGAAACATATAAGATTATTAAGGGTTTGGACATGCTAGAGGCAGGAAACATGTTCCCGATGTTGGGGGAGTCCAGAACCAGGGGCCACAGTTTAAGAATAAGGGGTAAGCCATTTAGAACTGAGACGAGGAAACACTTTTTCTCACGGAGAGTTGTGAGTCTGTGGAATTCTCTGCCTCAGAGGGCGGTGGAGGCCGGTTCTCTGGATACTTTCAAGAGCTAGATAGGGCTCTTGAAGATAGCGGAGTCAGGGGATATGGGGAGAAGGCAGGAACGGGGTCCTGATTGGGGGTGATCAGCCATGGCGGTGCTGGCTCGAAGGGCTGAATGGCCTACTCCTGCACCTATTGTCTATTGTCACATGGATACGCAGGGAATGGAGGGATACGGATCACGTGCGGGTAGAGGAGATTAGTTTAACCTGGCATCATGTTCGGCACGGACATTGCGGGCCGAAGGGCCTGTTCCTGTGCTGCTCTGCTCTCTGTTCTAGTTGCCCACAGGGAACACGGCTATTACTGTGGTGCCTTTAGCCTGACCAACTCACAGCACATTTCCTGGTGACGCGCACCCTTCTGCAAGAATGATCGGGTTTGAAGTTTTGAAAGGGCATGCAAAGGTTGGAGGAAGACGGCAAACATATTTCGTTGACAGCCTGGGGTCCAGGGACATGGGCAATCCGAGCGCGGGGATGCATTATGTATTCAGCGGGCGTGGTTGAAGAGTTCAGATCATGAAGTGTTTGTCAGTCTGCTTCCACCATCACAGGGGAGGAGGGAAGGAGCAGGTGAAATGGAAAGTGACATCATTAGCGAGTGAACAAGGCCACCGGCCTTCTGCCCCAGGGGACATCTTTACCACGTGTAGAAGTCAGGGAATCTCTACAGCATGCTGACGTTTAGGGTTGAGACGATAGACCAGTAGACAATAGGTGCAGGAGCAGGCCATTCGGCCCTTCGAGCCAGCACCGCCATTCAATGTGATCATGGCTGATCATCCACAATCAGTACCCCGTTCCTGCCTTCTCCCCATATCCCCTGACTCCGCTATTTTTAAGAGTCCTCTTGAAACATCCAGGGAACCGGCCTCCACCGCCCTCGAGGCAGAGAATTCCACAGACTCTCCACTCTCTGTGAGAAAAAGTGTTTCATTGTCTCCGTTCTAAATGGCTTACCCCTTATTCCTAAACTATGCCCCTGGTTTTGGACTCCCCCAACATCAGCAACATGTTTCCTGCCTCTAGTGTGTCCAAACCCTTAATAATCTTATATGCTTCAATGAGATGCCCTCTCATCCTTCTAAACTCCAGAGTGTCCAAGCCCAGCTGCTCCATTCTCTCAGCATATGACATTCCCGCCATCCCGTGAATTAACCTTGTAGACCTATGCTGTACTCCCTCAATAGCAAGAATGTCCTTCCTCAAATTAGGGGACCAAATCTGCACACAATACTCCAGGTGTGGTCGCACTAGGGCTCTGTACAACTGCAGAAGGACCTCTTTGCTCCTATATTCGATTCCTCTTGTTATAGAGGCCAACATGCCATTCACTTTCTTCACTGCCTGCTATACCTGCATGCTTACTTTCATTGACTGATGAACAAGGACCCCAGATCCCGTTGTACTTCCCCTTTTCCCAACTAGACGCCGTTTACATAGTAATCTGCCTTCCTGTTTTTGTTACCAAAGTGGATAACCTCACATTTATCCGCGTTAAACTTCATCTGCCATGCATCTGCCCCCTCCCCCAACCTGTCCAAGTCACCCTGCATCCTCATAGCATCCTCCTCACAGTTCACACTGCCACCCAGCTTTGTGTCATCTGCAAATTTGCTAATGTTACTTTGAATCTCTTCACCCAAATCATTGATCTATATTGTAAATAGCTGCGGTCCCAGCACCGAGCCTTGCGGTACCGCACTAGTCACTGCCTGCCATTCTGAAAGGGATCCGTTAATCCCTACTCTTTGTTTCCTGTCTGCCAACCACTTCTCTATCCATGTCAGCACTCTACCCCCAATACCATGTGCTCTAATTTTGCCCACTAATCCCTTGTGTGGGACCTTATCAAATGCTTTCTGAAAGTCCAGGTACTACATCCACTGGCTCTCCCTTTTCCATTTTCCTAGTGACATCCTCAAAAAATTCCAGAAGATTAGTCAAGCATGATTTCCCCTTCGTAAATCCATGCTGACTCGGACCGATCCTGTTACTTCTATCCAAATGTGCGGCTATCTCATCTTTTATAATTGACTCCAGCATCTTCCCCACCACCGATGTCAGGCTAACTGGTCTATAATTCCCTGTTGTCTCGCTCCCGCCTTTCTTAAAAAGTGGGATAACATTAGCTACCCTCCAATGCACAGGGACTGCTCCTGAGTCTATAGAACATTGGAAAATTATCACCAATGCATCCACGATTTCTAGAGCCACTTCCTTAAGTACCCCGGGATGCAGACCATCAGGCCCTGGGGATTTATTAGCCTTCAGTCCCATCAGTCTATCCAACACCATTTCCTGCCTAATGTGGATTAACTCAATTTCCTCTGTCACCCCAGATCCTCTGGCCACTAGTACATCAGGAAGGTTGTTTGTGTCCTCCTTAGTGAAGACAGATCCAAAGTACCTGTTCAACTCATCTGCCATTTCCTTGTTCCCCATAATAAATTCACCTTTTTCAGTCTTCAAGGGTCCAACTTTGGTCTTAACTTTTATTTCCTCTTCAAATACCTAAAGAAGCTTTTACTATTCTGCTTTATATTCTTGGCTAGCTTACCTTCGTACCTCATCCTTTCTCCCCGTATTGTCTTTTTGGTTATCTTCTGTTGTTCTTTAGACATTACCCAATCCTCTTGCTTCCTGCTCATCTTTGCTACGTTTTACTTCTTCGCTTTAATTTTAATACTGTCCCTGACGTCCCTTGTCAGCCACGGTCGCCCCTTTCTCCCCTTGGAATCTTTCTTCCTTCTAGGAATGAACTGATCCTGCACCTTCTGTATTATTCCTAGAAACAACTGCCATTGTATCTTTCCAGTCAACTTTGGCCAGCTCCTCCCTCATGGCCCCATAGTCCCCTTTATTCAACTGCAACACTGACACCTCCGATCTACTCTTCTCCCTCTCCAATTGTAGATTAAATCTGACCATGTTATATATAGCCTCCTAAAGGCTCATTAACCTCGAGGTCCTTTATCAAATCCGGTTCATTACATAACACTAAGTCCAGAATTGCCTTCTCCCTGGTAGGCTCCAATACAAGCTGTTCTAAGAATCCATCACAGAGGCACTCTACAAAGTCCCTTTCTTGGGGTCCAGCACCAACCTGATTTTCCCAGTCTACCTCTCATGTTGAAACCACAGCATTACTTTTACTACATGCCAACTTTAACTCCTGATTCAACTTGCACCCTATGTCCAGGCTACTGTTTGGGAGCCTGTAGATTAGTCCCATTAGGGTCTTTTTACCCTTACAATTCCTTAGTTCTATCCATACTGACCCCACATCTCCTGTTTCAATGTCACCCCTTGCAAGGGACTGAATTTCATTCCTCACCAACAGGGCAACCCCACTCCCTCTGCCCACCTGTCTGTCTTTTCGATAGGAGGTATACCCTTGAGTATTCAGTTCCCAGCCCTGGCCCTCTTGCAGCCATGTCTCAGTAATTCCCACAACATCATACTTGCCAGGTTCTAACTGAGCTTCAAGCTCATCCACTTTATTCCTTATACTTCGCGCATTCATATACAGCACTTTGACCTCCGTATTCACTTCCCCCCTCGCACCGCTCGCAATTGGCCCTGACCTTACTCTGTTGTCCATTCTCGAGCTCTCCTTCCAATTAATTCAACAATCTTTTGTAATTTTTCCTGTAGTCACTTCCCCTTCAACTCCATCTTTATACTCCCAATTTGTCAATCCCTCCCCCTCACTATTTAGTTTAAACCCACACGTGTAGCCCTAGCAAACCTGCCTGCCAGAATGTCAGTCCCCCTCCAGTTAAGGTGTAACCCATCCCTTTTGTACAGGTCACCCCTACCCCAGAAGAGATCCCTGTGGTCTATAAATCTAAATCCTTGCTCCCTGCTCCAGCCCCTCAGCCACACATTCAGATCCCCTATCTCCCTGTTCCTGTCCTCACTAGCACGAGGTACGGGAAGCAATCCAGAAATAACCACCCTAGAAGTCCGACATTTCAGTCTTCTTCCCAACTCTCTGAAGTCATGTTGGAGAACATCCTTCCTCTTCTTCCCGATGCCGTTTGTGCCCACGTGCATAACTACTGCCGGTTGTTCACCTTCTCTCTCGAGGATGTTCTGAATTTGGCTCGTGACATCCTGAACCCTGGCACCAGGGAGGCAACAGACTGTCCTCGCATCTCGTCTGCTGCCACAGAATCTCCTGTCCATTCCTCGGAGTCACCCACCACTATGAGAATGGAGTCACCCACCACTAGGGCTCTGCCCAACGTCAGTCTCGCCGGCCGAGTCCCATCTCCAGGCTTTGGAGCCACGGACGTGTCCGCCACTCGGACTGGAAACATCGTCTCCCCGGACAGTTCCAAAGAGGGCGTACCCGTTTTCATTAGGCACAGCCACCAGGGTCTTCTGCACTCCACTATTTACACTCTTTCTCTCCGTCACACACCTTGGTTCTTCCCATAACCTCGGCGTGACTGCCTCACTGTAGGCCTGCCCAGGAAACTCTTGTATTGCCGGATGGCCCTGAGGACATCCAGCTGCTTCTACAGTGCCTCAACACAGTCCTTTAGGAGCTGAAGCTGGACGCACTTGCCACAGTTGTAGCAGCCGGAGGCTCCATCCGTGTCCCTGGGCTCCCACATTCTGCAAGCCTCACACTGTCTCATCTGCCCCGACATGTTTTCCCCGCGTTCCTTCCTCTCGAGCTTTATGCGTAGCCTCCTCTGCGAAGACTCTCGAGCCAAAGACTCACACTTTAGTCACAAGGCACCTCCCTGAGCCATTTTGCTTATATTGACTGATAAATTGCCTAATTTACCAATTTACAAACCAAATTCCTCAGTTTTAAACTGTTTCCCCCTCTGACTCACTTCTAACTCTCCCCCCACTAGGGCTAGTGCCAATCAGTGCTTCTTCCTGCTTGTCTTTGCTGCTGTTTCTTCAAAATCCACGGAAGCTCTGAGTTAAGTCTGTCAAGATTTTGCCTCTCTTTTAAAACTGTTTTCCCCCTCTGACTCACTTCTAACTCTCTTCCCACTCAGGCTAGAGCCAATCAGTGCTTCTTCCTGCTTCTCTTTGCTGCAGTTTCTTCAAAATCCACGGAAGCTCTGAGTTGAGCTGCTGCCTCACAGCGGCAGAGACCCGGGTTCGAGCATGACCACGGGCACTGTCTGTACGGAGTTTGCACGTTATTATTAATGTTTAATGTTTTATGTGTCATTCTTAATTGTCACTGTATGTCACGTTGTCATTTGCGGGCGGAGCACCACGGCAAATTCCTTGTATGTGAATAGTTGGCCAATAAACATATTCATTCATTCATTCTCCCTGTGACTGCGTGGGTTTCCTCCGGGTGTTCGGGTTTCCTCCCACACTCAAAAGATGAGCAGGTCTGCAGGTTACTTAGCTTCTGTATATTGTAAATTGTCCCTGTTGTATAGGTTAGTGCTGGTGAACGGAGTGATCACCAGTCGGTGTGGACTCGGAGGGCTGTAACCCTCGAAAGCTTTCCTATCCAAGTATCCAAGCTCTCTCTTGAAAGTATCCATTGAAAATGTCTTTTCAATATTGTTATTGTACCTGCCTAAACTACTTCCTCCAACGATATTTAAAATACATTTGGACAGGTACATGGATAGAAAAGGTGTGGATGAGTTGGCTCAAAGACAATAGACAATAGGTGCAGGAGTAGGCCATTCGACCCTTTGAGCCAGCACCGCCATTCAATGTGATCATGGCTGATCATCCCCAATCAGTACCCCGTTCCTGCCTTCTCCCCATATCCCCAGACTCCGCTGTCTTTAAGAGCCCTATCTAGCTCTCTCTTGAAAGTATCCAAAGAACCGGCCTCCACCGCCCTCTGAGGCAGAGAATTCCACACTCATAACTCTCTGTGAGAGAAAGTGTTTCCTCGTCTCCGTTCTAAATGGCTTACCCCTTATTCTTAAACTGTGGCCCCCAGTTCTGGACTCTCCCAACATCGGGAACATGTTTCCTGTCTCTAGCGTGTCCAAACCCTTAATAATCTTATATGTTTCAATAAGGGCCTGTTTCTGCACCGTATAACTCTATGACTCTATTACTATGACTAGGTAGTTGAGGCCAGTTCATTGGCCATATTTAAGAGGGAATTAGATGTGGCCCTTGTGGCTAAAGGGATCAGGGGGTATGGAGAGAAGGCAGGTACAGGATACTGAGTTGGATGATCAGCCATGATCATATTGAATGGTGATGCAGGCTCGAAGGGCCGAATCGCCTACTCCTGCACCTATTGTCTATGTTTCTATCACAACCAATTTATGTTAATATTGGTACCCAAAGGTTGAATATTGACCAAGGCAGAGGTTGACTTGCCCATTCTGCACATTCACAAGCGCTATCATTCGGTCTTTACTAATAAAACATTTAAGACTCTTGGACATCAAGGTTTAGAGGGAAATGGGTCAAATGTGGGCAGGTGGGACTAGCTCAGATGGGACACCGTGGTCGGTGTGGGCTAGTTGGGCTGAGGAGCCTGTTTCTATGTAGTGTGACTCTACAACTCTAAGAGATAAGCAGGCAATGGTGACTATGAACTGAATTTTTAATATTAAAACAAATTTGCACTGGAATGGAAGCCCTTGTAAACCCATGGTGATTGTAAAGTGATCGGACATAAAGAGATGATGGGAACCAAAGTAGATCAAATTTAGTGGGAACGTTTAACTTTTATTGAATTGCAATAAGCAGATGAATTCATATCTGCAATAATTTGTTGAAACAATGTGCCGAAGAATTAATAAACAGGCAAGAAATTCATGTTTTATTATTCACCAACCAGATATAATTAAAAGGAAAATATTGCGTGGAAGTTTATCCAGCAGGAACAAATTCAACTATAAAATGTCAACAATGTGAAGCAGTTACTAAATTTTTCAAATGAAGCACCGATTTTAATGCAATGGACCAAGTGTGTTTTCACCAAATTGAATGTCCATGAAAGGTTAGAACAGTGGAGTTCTCAGTTATTTAAGAATCATTTAACCAGTACAGACCCAATAAGGAGAAATTATTTTATCTGCAAAACAAAAGCTATGATCACCAAAGACCAAATAAATATAACATACAACTGGATGTGGAGAGGATGTTTCCACTAGTGGGAGAGTCTAGGACCAGAGGTCACAGCCTCAGAATTAAAGGACCTTCTTTTAGGAAGGAGATGAGGAGAAATTTATTTAGACAGAGGGTGGTGAATCTGTGAAATTATTTTCCACTGAAGGCTGTGGAGGCCAAGTCATAGAAAGATTCTTGATTAGTACGGGTGTCAGGGGTTATGGGGAGAGATAGATCAGCCGTGGCAGAGTAGACTTGATGGGCCAAATGGCCTAATTCTACTCCTATCCCTTATGGCCTTATGACAAAAGACAATAGACAATAGGTGCAGGAGTAGGCCATTCAGCCCTTCGAGCCAGCATCACCATTCAATGGCTGATCATCCCCAATAAGTAGCCCGTTCCTGCCTTCTCCCCATATCCCCTAACGCCGCTATCTTTAAGAGCCATATCGAGCTCTCTCTTGAAGGTATCCAGAGAAGCGGCCTCCACCGCCCTCTGATGCAGAGAATTCCACAGACTCTCAACTCTGCAATTAGATCCTCGACTTCCTCATTCATAGACCACAGTCTGTTCGTATTGTGGAAATGTGTCAGTCTCAATAACAATCAGCACGGGAGCACCTCAAGGCTGCGTGCTCAGCCCCCTGCTGTACTCACTCTATACTCATGACTGCATAGCCGGTCATAGTGCGAACTCCATCATCAAGTTCGCTGACGACACCACTGTTGTGGGACATATCACTGATGGGGATGAGTCAGAGTATAGAAGAGAGATCGAGCGACTGTCCATATGGTGCCTGCACAATAACCTGGCCCTCAACACCAGCAAAACCAAGGAACTAATTGTGGACTTTGGAAGAAATAGGATGGGGACTCACAGTCCTGTTTATATCAACGGGTCGATGGTTGAAAGGGTCAAGAGCTTCAAATTCCTGGGCGTGCACATCTCTGAAGATCTCTCCTGGTCCGAGAACACTGATGCAATTATTAAGAAAGCTCATCAGCGCCTCTACTTCCTGAGAAGATTACGGAGATTCGGTTTATCAAGGAGGACTCTCTCTAACTTCTACAGGTGCACAGTAGTGAGCTTGCTGACCGGTTGCATCGTGGCTTGGTTCGGCAACTTGAGCACTCTGGAGAGGTGAAGACTACAAGAAGTAGTAAACACTGCCCAGTCCATCATCGGCTCTGACCTTCCTTCCATCGAGGGAATCTACCACAGTCGCTGCCTCAAAAAGGCTGGCAGCATCATCAAGGACCCACACCATCCTGGCCACACACTCATCTCCCTGCTACCTTCAGGTAGAAGGTACGGGAGCCTGAAGACTGCAACGTCCAGGTTCAGGAATAGCTACTTCCCCACATCCATCAGGCTATTAAACCTGGCTCGGACAAAACTCTGAACATTAATACCCATTTATCTGTTATTTGCACTTTTATCAGTTTATTTATTCATGTGTGTATTTACGTACATAATTGTATATATTATATATATATATATATCCAGCTCCAGCTGCGGCCCGACTCCGGAGCTCCAGCTCCAGCTGCAGATTACTACAGGTGGACTGTCGGGATATCGGCAGCTTGCGGGTCCGGGTGGGAGACCGCTCTCCGGAGCTCCCGCAAAACAACTTCTCCAGCCCGTGTCGCGGGGTTGGAACGACCCGGAGCGGGGCCGTACATCGCCTGGTGCGGCTTTAATGGCCGCGGGACATTCCAGCGCCCGCCGGGGGCCCCAACTTTGTGACCTTTGGGCCTAGAGCGGGGCCGTACATCGCCCGGCGCGGCCTCAATGGCCGTGGGACTTAACACCGCCCGCCTGGGGCTTCGACATCAGGAGAGGAATGGTGCGGGGGAGAGAGAAGAACTTTGCCTTCCATCACAGTGAGGAGGAGAGTCACTGTGATGGATGTTTGTGTGAATTGAATTGTTTGTGTGTTTTTTTATGAATTGTTCTGTTTGTGTGGCTTGTAGAAACGGAGTTTCGTTCGAGCCTCTCTGAGGTTCGAATGACAAGTAATAAAATCTAATCTAATCTAATATGGACACACTGATCTGTTTTAGTAGTCAATGCCTACTATGTTCTGTTGTGCTGAAGCAGAACAAGAATTTCATTGTCCTGTCAGGGACACATGACAATAAACTCTCTTGACTTGACTTGACTTGACTCTCTGTGTGAAAAAGTGTTTCACATAGACCATAGAAAAGTGTAACACAGGAACAGGCCCTTTGGGGCATAATGTCCATGATAAACATGAGGCCAAGTTAAACTAATCTCCTCCACCTGCATGTGGACCGTATCCCTCCATTCCCTGCATATCCATGTGCCTGTCTAAACGCCGCTTAAACACCACTATCGTATCTGCCTCCACCCCCACCCCTGGCAGCGCGTTCCAGGCACCCACCACCCTCTGTTAAAAAACCTTCCCCGCACATCTCCTTTAAACTTTGCCCCTCTCACCTTAAAGCTCTGCCATTTAGTTTTTGACATTTCAACCATGGGAATTAGCTTCTGACTATCTTTGCCTCTCGTAATTTTATAAACTTTAGTCTTGAAGAAAAACACAAATTATGTCAAAATTAGCAAATCAGCTTCTGCGAATCTAGATATAGAGAAATGTGTAGAACTACAAAACGTGTGAACATAAATTTGCAAAGGACATCAAAAGCGAAACAAAGAATTCATTACAGGTATAACGGAAAAAGATAGGTCTGCAATAGTTCTGTTTATTATTGTCACATGTACCGAGGTGCAGTGAAAAGGGTTTTTGTTGTTGCCTGCCATCCAGTCAATGAAAAGACGAAACAGGATAAAGGTTATAATGTATAGCACATTTCCGATAAAGTCAGATTAAAAATAGTTCAATGGTCTCCAATGAGGTAGATGGATGGTGAGGCCAGCTCGCTAGCTGATGAAAGGACAGTTCAGATGCCTGATATTAGAATAATGCAGTACCCTAAATCACTAGTAACTGAAATGGCAAATGAAAATATGTGAAATTCTTACCTTTTAACACAGATAACCTTTTATCTGTGGAATTCTCTGCCACAGAAGATAGCTGAGGCCAGTCCATTAGCTATATTTAAGAGGGAGTTAGATGTGGCCCTTGTGGCTAAAGGGATCAGGGGGTGTGGAGAGAAGGCAGGTACAGGATACTGAGTTGGATGATCAGCCATGATCATATTGAATGGCGGTGCAGGCTCGAAGGGCCGAATGGCCTGCTCCTGCACCTATTTTCTATGTTTCTATGTAACAGCCTTGCTTTGTTTTGATATTTACCATAGGGGTTGAGGATATAATTGAAGTTTGAATTTGAATAAGTTTATTGGCCAAGTATTCACACACAAGGAATTTGCCTTGGTGCCCGCAAGAAACAACAAGACATACAGTAATCAATTAAGAATAACACATAAAACATTAAACATTAAAAATAAAACATTATTGATTAAACATGTGAATTAAATAAAATACCAGAGCAAAAGGTGGCTACAGATTTTTGGTTATTGAGTAGAGCTACTACTCGTGAAAAAAAGCTGTTTTTATGTCTGGCTGTGGCAGCTTTGACAGTCCGGAGTCGCCTTCCAGAGGGAAGTGATTCAAAGAGTTTGTGGCCAGGGTGAGAGGGGTCAGAGATGATCTTACCCGCTCGCTTCCTGGCCCTTGCAGTGTACAGTTCATCAATGGAGGGAAGGTTGCAGCCAATAACCTTCTCAGCTGATCGGACGATTCGCTGCAGATATACCAAGGAAACCATTTTATAAGAGAGTCAGCATGGATTTATAAAGTGTAGCTTGTGCCTTATGGGTGTGTCCTAATGGCAAGTTTTTAGGCAACTACAGGCGTCTAGTTTGTTGCCACATGTTCGCCCGTGGTCGCCGGGAGTAGTCTCCTCAGTCGTGCAAAAAGTCGTAGCGTCTTTCTGGTCGCCGCTAAATTATCAACGTTGAAAAATTTTTCACCGACAGTGGGTTTGGCGCCAATGTGCGTAGCTTGACTTCTCCTGTCGTAGGTTGTCGCCAGGATGGCGTAGGTTGTCGCCGGTTTTTCGGCGACCTGCTACGACTTTCACAGTCGCCGGCAGTTGCCTCAAATATCGCCAAGTGGGACAGGCCCATTATGTACCCAACTGATTTTTTGTTTAGAAGAAGAGTCTAATTTTAGTTGAGGCACCCTCGACCACTGCTAGTTAGTTTATCGTTATTGTCACGTGTACCCAAGAACAATGAAAAGCCTTTTTTGTTGCGTGCTATCCAGTCAGTGGAAAGACTATACATGATTACAATCGGGCCGTCCACAGTGTATGGATACAGGATAAAGGGAATAACGTTTAGTGCAAGATAAAGTCAATAGACAATAGACAATAGGTGCAGGAGGAGGTCATTCAGCCCTTCGAGCCAGCACCGCCATTCAATGTGATCATGGATGATCATCCCCAATCAGTACCCCGTTCCTGCCTTCTCCCCATATCCCCTGACTCCGATGGTTTTAAGAGCCCTATCTAGCTCTCTCTTGAAGGCATCCAGAGAACCTGCCTCCAGCGCCCTCTGAGGCAGAGAATTCCACAGACTCACCACTCTCTGTGAGAAAAAGTGTTTCCTCGTCTCCGTTCTAAATGGCTTACTCCTTATTCTTAAACTGTGGCCCCTGGTTCTGGACTCCCCCAACATCGGGAACATGTTTCCTGCCTCTAGCGTGTCCAAGCCCTTAACATGTCCAGGAAATCCGATTAAAGATAGCCCGAATGTCTCCAATGAGGTGGTAGGTCAGGACCTGTCCTGCCATTCATTCTGTTTGACACTAATTTGACACACTTTGTTCTCTTGTCAGTCTTTCCTTCCTTATATCTGTGAGTGTGTCAGTGATATTGTGCTGTCTGCTCTCCAGTACATCCTCTCTGGCATTCAACCACTCTGCGGCCGACAAACTTCAACACAGGTTGTCAGCTCCGATGTCCACGTCTCTTCACAGATGCGCTCTCAGTCCGTCACGTGGTCACGTATCAACAATTCCTCCAGACATCCAAACTTGCAGTTTGCAGCCAGCGGCTTCAGCTTAGTCGGGGACATGCCTAACATCTTGCCCTCCACCTGACATCTCCAGGCCATCAGCCCGACACCTGCCCACCATTAAATGCGCCCACAAGTGAACTATTCCTTCTGTTATCTTATTATAGACAATGCACAATAGACAATAGGTGCAGGAGTAGGCCATTCGGCCCTTCGAGCCAGCACCGCCATTCAATGTGATCATGGCTGATCATCCACAATCAGTACCCCGTTCCTGCCTTCTCCCCATATCCCCTGACTCCACTATCTTTAAGAGCTTTATGTAACTCTCTCTTGAAAGCATCCAGGGAATTGGCCTCCACTGCCTTCTGAGTCAGACAGTTCCACAGACTCACAACTCTCTGTGTGAAAAAGTTTTTCCTCGTCTCCGTTCTAAATGGCTTACTCCTCATTCTTAAACTGTGGCCCCTGGTTCTGGGCTCCCCCAACATCAGGAACATGTTTCCTGCCTCCAGCGTGTCCAAGCCCTTAATAATCTTATATGTTTCAATAAGATCCCCTCTCATCCTAAATTCCAGAGTATACAAGTCCAACTGTTCTATTCCATCAACATATGACAGTCCCGCCATCCCGGGAATTAACCTCGACCTGATTGTTCAACAGAGCTCTCTGCTCTGCTCTGCTGGCCAAACAAAGAGGTGTATAAAATCTTGAGGGGAATAGATGGGGTAAAAAAAACTGACTCTTTTACCCAGGGTGGGGGAATCGAGAAGCAGAGGACATGGGTTTAAGATGAGGAGGTGGGGTGGGAAGATTTAATAGTCAGAGGGTGGTGGGTGTATGGAACGAGCTGCCAGAGGAGGTGGTTGAGACAGGTATTATAACCGCATTTAAAATACATTCAGTCAGGTGCAAGGATAAGAAAGATTTAGAGAGATATAGACCAAATGCAAGAAGTGAGGCTGGGGCAGCATGGACAAGTTGGGCCAAAGGGCCTGTTCACGTGCTGTATGACTCTTTGACTCAACTTAAGTCTAGTCAGTCAGTTATCAGGTCAGGACCCTTCAGATGGGCCCCGCCTCAAAGCGCCACCTATCCAAGTCCTCTCGAGATGCCGCCTGACCCGCTGAGTTATTCCAGCACTTTGTGTCTTTCCTAGGTAAAGCAGCCCCTGCAGTTCCTTGCTTCTACCTGTGAACCTGTGCCCTTCTGTTAATGCCTGCCTCCACTGACACAGGTTGTGTTACCGTCATGCTAATAATGACTCAAATAGCAGCGGCAGCAACTTAACTTGCAGCCTGCGATGTAACTGACAGCAGCGGGTTATCATGTACGCTGATCTGAGCTTCTATTTATAGAGGTTAAACAATGTAACCTCCATAAAAATTAATTGTACCTGAAAGAGGGGGAGAACCACCAAGCAGCAATCAATTAAGCTGCCTTGCACAAATAGTTCATTAAATCTCATTTACTGGGCCCAATGAATCCAGTAATACTCTGCCAAGATGGTAATGGATGATTGCACAGACAGATACATCAGCAAACGTACCTTGCACTCCAATAAATCCCTGCTCCACCGTAATGAAATGTTAATTATGAACACATGCTTCACACTGTAGATGTATTAAACCCTAATTGAAATGGATCTGAGCATGTCCCATGACTCCAATTCCAAATGTAATAACATGGCAGTAGGTTTCTCCTGATGTGTTCAGGTGACGGTGGTTTCAAACAGCACGTCGGAGCGTGGCACAGTGGCGCAGCGGTTGGGGATGAGCGCAGACTTGATACAAGTATATAAATCTATGAGAGACACAGATGGTTGACGCTGTCAGAATTTTTTTCCTAAGTTGGAAATAGAGTGATAGAGAGTCATAGAGTGATACAGCGTGGAAACAGGCCCTTCAGCCCAACTCGCCCACACTAGCCAACATGTCCCAGCTACACTAGTCCCACCTGCCTGCGCTTGGTCCATATCCCTTCAAACCTGTCCTATCCATGTACCTGTCTAACTGTTTCTTAAACGTTGGGATAGTCCCAGCCTCAAGTACCTCTTCTGACAGCTTGTTCCATACACCCACCACCCTCTGTGTGAAAAAGTTACCCCTCAGATTCCTATTAAATCTTTTCCCCTTCACTTTGAACCGATGTCCTCTGGTCCTCGATTCCCCGACTGGGCAAGAGACTCTGTGCATCTACCCGATCTATTCCTCTCATGATTTTGTACACCTCTATAAGATCACCCCTCATCCTCCTGCATTCCAAGGAATAGAGACCCAGCCTACTCAACCTCTCCCTATAGCTCACACCCTCTAGTCCTGGCAACATCTTCGTAAATCTTCTCTGAACCTTTTCCAGCTTGACAGCATCTTTCCTATAACATGGCGCCCAGAACGGAACACAATACTCTAAATGCGGTCTCACCAACGTCTTATACAACTGCAACATGACCTCTCAACTGCTGTACTCAATACTCCGACTGATGAAGGCCAAAGGGCCAAAAGCCTTTCAAGGAACCATGCACCTGTACTCCTAGATCCCTCTGCTCTACAACACAACTCAGAGGCCTACCATTCAATGTCCAACACTATGGGGCATGAGTATAAGGTGAGAGGAGGAAAGTTTAATGAAGATGAGCGGAGAGTAGTGGGTGCCTGTGACCATGTGGGTTTTCTCCGGGTGCTCCGGTTTCCTCCCGCACACAGGTTTGTCGGTTAATTGGCTTCGGTAAAAGAATTGTCCCAAGCAAAGAGGTCCATCTGCAGTTGCACAGGGCCCCAGTGAGACCACTCCTGGAGTATTGTGTGCAGTTTTGGTCCCCTAATTTGAGGAAGGACATTCTTTCTATTGAGGGAGTGCAGCGTAGGTTTGCAAGGTTAATTGGGATGGTGGGACTGTCATACAGAAACATAGAAACATAGAAAATAGGTGCAGGAGTAGGCCATTCGGCCCTTCGCGGTAGACTGGGACTGACTCCCCTCCCCAATCAACGTCCCCTCCCTGACGCAATGTCGCCCATTCCTTCACTCCTTGGAGTGTCAGAGGTTGAGGGCGGAGATGTTAGAAGCATATGTATAGAAGTCTGAAGAAGGGTCTCGACCCGAAACGTCACCCATTCCTTCGCTCCATGGATGCTGCCTCACCCGCTGAGTTACTCCAACATTTCGAGTTTAAGAGGTTTCAAGGTTGTGTCATGGATACGCAGAGAATGAAGGGATGTGGATCATGTGCATGCAGGAGACTAGTTTAACTTGGAGACATGATTGGCATGGGCTGGGCTGAAGGACCTCTCAGTCCGCATCTGGCACATGTGCCAAACATGATGTCAAATCAAATTAATCTGCCCAAAACCACAAGAAATAGTTGCATAGTTGTGGACGTAGCCCAGTCCGTCACACAGACCACACTCCCCACCACTGTAATCATAGAAACATAGAAAATAGGTGCAGGAGTAGGCCATTCGGCCCTTCGAGCCTGCACCGCCATTCAATATGATCATGGCTGATCATCCAACTCAGTATCCTGGGCCTGCCTTCTCTCCGTACCCCCTGATCCCTTTAGCCACAAGGGCCACATCTAACTCCCTCTTAAATAGAGCCAATGAACTGGCCTCAACTACCTTCTGTGGCAGAGAATTCCACAGATTCACCACTCTCTGTGTGAAATCTTTTTTATCATCTTGGTCCTAAAAGACTTCCCCCTTATCCTTAAACTGTGACCCCTTGTTCTGGACCCCCAACATCGGGAACAATCTTCCTGCATCTAGCCTGTCCAACCCCTTAAGAATTTTGTAAGTTTTTATAAGATCCCCCCTCAATCTTCTAAATTCTAGCGAGTACAAGCCAAGTCTATCCAGTCTTTCTTCATATGGAAGTCCTGCCATCCCAGGAATCAGTCTGGTGAACCTTCTCTGTACTCTATGGCAAGAATGTCTTTCCTCAGATTAGGAGACCAAAACTGTACGCAATACTCCAGGTGTGGTCTTACCAAGACCCTGTAAAACTGCAGTAGAACCTCCCTGCTCCTATATTCAAATCCTTTTGCTATGAATGCTAACATACTATTTGCTTTCTTCACTACCTGCTGCACCTGCATGCCTACTTTCAATGACTGGTGTACCATGACACCCAGATCTCGTTGCATCACCCCTTTTCCTAATCGGCCGACTCACCCAACCTATCCAAGTCACCTTGCAGCCTTCTAGCATCCTCCTCACAGCGAACACTGCCCCCCAGCTTCGTGTCATCCACAAACTTGGAGATGTTGCATTCAATTCCCTCGTCCAAATCATTAATATATATTGTAAATAGCTGGGGTCCCAGCACTGAGCCATGCGGTACCCCACTAGCCACTGCCTGCCATTCTGAAAAGGACCCGTTTACTCCTATCCTTTGCTTCCTGTCTGCCAGCCAGTTCTCTATCTACATCGATACTGAACCCCCAACACCGTGTGCTTTAAGTTTGCATACTAATCTCTTATGTGGGATCTTGTCGAAAGCCTTCTGAAGGTCCTGATATAACACATCCACTGGTTCTCCCTTATCCACTCTACTAGTTACACCCTCGAAAAATTCTATAAGATTCGTCAGACATGATTTACCTTTCATAAATACATGCTGACTCTGTCCAATGATTTCACCACTTTCCAAATGTGCTGCTATCCCATCTTTAATAACTAACTCTAGCATTTTCCCCACTACCGATGTTGGACTAACTGGTCTGTAATTCCCTGTTTTATCTCTCCATCCCTTTTTAAAACGTGGGATTACATTAGCTACCCTCCAATCCTCAGGAACTACTCCAGAATCTAATGAGTTTTGAAAAATTATCACATGCATCCACTTTTTCTGGGGCTACTTCCTTAAGCACTCTGGGATGCAGCCTATCTGGCCCTGGGGATTTATCGGCCTTTAATCCATTCAATTTACCTAACACCACTTCCCGACTAACTGGATTTCACTCATTTGACTCCTGGTCCCCTGCTATTTCCAGCAGATTATTTATGTCTTCCTTAGTGAAGACAGAACCAAAGTAGTTATTCAATTGGTCTGCCATGTCCTTGTTCCCCATGATCAATTCACTGAGAGATTGGGGCAGCTGGGCTTTCTATGCTCTGAAATTTAGAAGGATGAGAGAGGATAGGGCTATATAGGGCTCTTAAAGATAGGGATGAGAGGGGATAGGGATAGATAGGGCTCTTAAAGATAGGGAGTCAGGGGATATGGGGAGAAGGCAGGAACGGGGTACTGATTGGGGATGATCAGCCATGATCACATTGAATGGCAGTGCTGGCTCGAAGGGCTGAGTAGCCTACTCCTGCACCTATTGTCTATTGTCTCTTGTCTGTAGTGTGTAGGAAAGTGTTAGTGTGCGGGGATCGCTGGCCGGCAGGGACGGTGGGCCAAAGGGCCTGTTTCCACGCAGTATCTCTAAAGTCTAATGTCGAACATCTAAATAGCTGAAACAGTATAAACGATTTTGCATCATCTTTCTCTTGATGCTGTAGAAGAAATAGTTGGGCATCATGTTTATAAGTGGTGTGTTCCACCACTTGGCTCGGCACTTACTTGGCACCGGAAACCACCAATCACGCATATTGAACTGAAGAGATCCTTGCCGCATTGACAGGACACTTCCGCGGGCTGGAAGTACCTGCAGCTGCTGAGTTCTCATCTCCCCGGTGTTGAAAGAGATTTTAGCACAATCTGGCTGCGCACAAGACACAATTGGTCTAATCAAGTTACTTGTCAGTCGGTTTTACCCAGGCACGCAGCCACCATATGCCACAGTTTTTAGCACTAATTACGCTTTTCAAAAGCCAAGTCACGTGGCTGAGTGTTGGAAAGCTGGAGGCGGCTGTAAAGTTTTAGCATCGCTGTCGGCCTGAGTTTCCAGCTTACTCTACTCACACTCACATCCATGGAGTCATCCATGGAGCAAGCTCTCAAACATCTTCCAGCACCAGCTCACAACTTGCATTGGTTTCTTGGAATGTCAGAGGTTGAGGGCGGAGATGTTAGAAGTATATAAGTATAGAAGTCTGAAGAAAGGTCTCGGCCCGAAACGTCACCTATTCCTTCGCTCTATGGATGCTGCCTCACCCGCTGAGTTTCTCCAGCATTTTTGACTACCTTAGAAGTATATAAAAGTATGAGAGGCGCAGATAGGGTAGACAGTCAGAACCTTTTTTCCCCAGGGAGAAGGTGCCAAAGACGAGAGGGCACAGCTTTAAGGTGAGAGGGAGCAAAGTTTAAAGGAGATGTGCGGGGCAGGTTTTTTTACACAGAGGGTGGTGGGTGCCTGGAACGCGCTGCCAGGGGTGGGGGTGGGGGCAGATACCATAGTGGTGTTGAAGAGGATTTTAGACAGGCACGTGGATACGCAGGGAGTGGGAGGACATGGATCACGTGCAGGCAGAGGAGGCGTGGTGCGGAAGCTGCACAGTGGCGCAGGAGTAGATGTGCCGCCCCTCAGCGTCAGAGACCCGGGTTCGATCCCGACTACGGGTGCTGTCTGTACAGAGTTTGTACGTTCTCCCCGTGACCTACGTGGGTTTCCTCCGGGTGCTCCGGTTTCCTCCCACACTCCAAAAACGTACAGGTTTCACTTTTTCACTTCACTTCCCTCTGGAAGGCGACTCCGGACCGTCAAAGCTGCCACAGCCAGACATGAAAACAGCTTTTTTTCACGAGTAGTTGCTCTACTCAATAACCAAAAATCTGTAGCCTCCTTTTGCTCTGGTATTTTATTTAATTCACATGTTTAATCGATAATGTTTTATTATTAATGTTTAATGTTTTATGTGTCATTCCTAACTGTCACCGTATGTCATGTTGTCACTTGCGGGTGGAGCGCATTGAGGGAGTGCAGCGTAGGTTTACAAGGTTAATTCCCGGGATGGCAGGACTGTCATATGCTGAGAAAATGGAGCAGCTGGGCTTGTACACTCTGGAGTTTAGAAGGATGAGAGGATATCTTATTGAAACATATAAGATTATTAAGGGTTTTGGGGGATGTTGGGGGAGTCCAGAACCAGGGGCCACAGTTTAAGAATAATGGGGAAAACCATTTAGAACGGAGACGAGGAAACACTTTTTCATGCAGAGAGTTGTGAGTCTGAGGAATTCTCTGCCTCAGAGGGCGGTGGAGGCCGGTTCTCTGGATACTTTCAAGAGAGAGCTAGATAGGGGCTGTTAAAGATAACGGAGTCAGGGGATATGGGGAAAAGGCAGGAACAGGGTACTGATTGGGGATGATCAGCCATGATCACATTGCATGGCGGTGCTGGCTTGAAGGGCCGAATGGCCGAGTCCTGCACCTATTGCCTATTGTCTACAGAAACATAGAAACATAGAAATAGATGCAGGAGATGGCCATTCGGCCCTTCGAGCCTGCACCGCCACTCAATATGATCATGGCTGATCACCCAACTCAGTATCCTGTACCTGCCTTCTCTCCATACCCCCTGATCCCTTTAGCCACAAGGGCCACATCTAATTCCCTCTTAAATATAGCCAATGAACTGGCCTCAACTACCATCTATGGCAGAGAATTCCAGAGACTCACCACTCTCTGTGTGAAAAATGTTTTCCTCATCTCGGTCCTAAAGGAGATGACACCCAGGTCTCGTTGCATCTCCCCTTTTCCTAATCTCCCACCATTCAGATAATAATCTACCCTCCTGTTTTTGCCACCAAAGTGGATAACCTCACATTTATTCACATTATTCTGCATCTGCCATGCATTTTCCCACTCACCCAGCCTATCCAAGTCACCTTGCAGCCTCCTAGCATCCTCCTCACACCTAACACTAACCCCCAGATTAGTGTCATCCGCAAACTTGGAGATGTTGCATTCAATTCTCTCGTCCAAATCATTAATATATATTGTAAATAGCTGGGGTCCCAGCACTGAACCTTGCGGTACCCCACTAGTCACTGCCTGCCATTCTGAAAAGGACCCGTTTACTCCTACCCTTTGCTTCTTGTCTGCCAGCCAGTTCTCTATCCACATCAATACTGAACCCCCAATACCATGTGCTTTAAGTTTGTATACTAATCTCTTATGTGGGACCTTGTCGAAAGCCTTCTGAAAGTCTAGATATAACACATCCACTGGTTCTCCCTTATCCACTCTACTAGTTACATCCTCGAAAAATTCTATAAGATTCGTCAGACATGATTTACCTTTCATAAATCCATGCTGACTTTGTCCAATGATTTCACCACTTTCCAAATGTGCTGCTATCCCATCTTTAATAACTGACTCTAGCAGTTTCCCCACTACCGATGTTAGACTAACTGGTCTGTAATTCCCCGTTTTCTCTCTCCCTCCTTTTTTAAAAGGAGGCTTTTTTAATAGAGAGACTATTGTCTATTGTAACGCATGCTGCCAAAAGTCCAAGATGCAGAAAAACAACTACAAATAAATAAGGAAAAGAGACCACTGGAAGCACCTGTCGGAGAGACACTGCTCGACGGAAACTAGTGAACACGGTGTAAATCTACTAGCTCTGGATGTAAAATAACAGTCACAAAATGTTGACTACATAACAGGGTGGAACTGAGGTTATCCGCAGTCTACTCTGACTCTGATCCCATTGCTTCAGGCTTGATAAAATAAATAGGTTTACCGAATCATCTAATTTATTAAAAGTTACAGAAATTTCCACATCAAACAGGAGTAGAGATTGGCTCGGATTGCATGTTGAATTTCAAAGAATAATCTTGACCTGTTATACTGAGTGGACTGTGTCACAAAGCAGGGATTCATTCACTGAAGATAGACACAAAATGCTGGAGGAACTCAGCGGGACAGGCAGCGTCTCTAGAGAGAAGGGATGGGTGACGTTTCGGGTCGAGACCCTTCTTCATTCATTGAGCTGGACTGACTCTCTTCCAGCTTTCTTCCCCCACCCCCCAAACTACAATCAGTCTGCAGAAGGGTCCCAACCCAACCCCTCCTTGTTCCCCACAGATGCTGCCTGACCCGCTGAGTTACTCCAGCACTCTGTGAAACGTCACCTATCCATGTTCCCCACAGATGCTGCCCGACCCGCTGAGTTACTCCAGCACTCTGTGAAACGTCACCTATCCATGTTCTCCACAGATGCTGCCTGACCCGCTGAGTTACTCCAGCACTCTGTGAAACGTCACCTATCCATGTTCTCCACAGATGCTGCCTGACCCGCTGAGTTACTCCAGCACTCTGTGAAACGTCACCTATCCATGTTCCCCAGAGTTGACCCCTCTCACCGTGGCCACAAACTCTTTGAATCACTTCCCTCTGGAAGGCGACTCCGGACTGGCAAAGCAGCCACAGCCAGACATAAAAACATATTTTTTCCATGAGTAGTAGCTCCTCAATAACCAAAAATATGTAGCCACCTTTTGCTGTGGTATTTCATTTCATTCACATGTTTAAACTGTAATGTTTTATTATTAATGTTTAATGTTTTATGTGTCATTCTTAACTGTCACTGTATGTCATGTTGTCACTTGCGGGCGGAGCACCAAGGCTAATTTCTTGTATGTGAACATACTTGGCCAATAAACTTATTCATTCATTCATTCATTCATTCATTCAGAGTTTTGGCCTGCCCTGAGGAGTTCTCTGAAGAATGATTTATGATTGTGAAATATTATCCTGACTATCGCTGGCTCTGACATGCATCATGGCGGCAAGGTGGCGTAGCGGTGGAGTTGCTGCCTCACAGCTCAAGAGACCCAGGTTCAATCCTGACTCTGGGTGCTGTCTGTACAGTGTTTGCACGTTCTCCCCATGACCGCATGGGTTTTCTCCGGCTGCTCTGGTTTCCTCCCACACTCCAAAGACGTACAGGTACGTAGGTTAATTGGCTTGTTATAATTGTAAACGATCCCTAGTGTGTTTTGGATTTTGTTAGTGTGCAGGGATCGCTGGTTGGCGCAGACGCGATGCACCAAAGGGCTTGTTTCCGCACTGCATCGCTAAAGTAAACTAAAGTTCAAATTAGATCAATAATTCAACTATGGAGCTCTCACGGAATTAATTGGTAAATAAACAAATCCCAAATCATCAGAGAAGGCTAAAGGCAACTATTGTTTGTTCAAAATCAACGTGTAAGCACATTCTTCAGCAAATGTTCATACGCTGTGTTCAGATGAGCGTCCCGTCTGGGGAACGTGCACATTGCTAGTGATCCCATGGTTCTGGTATATCGCTGCATTTGATGTCCTTTGGGACAATTTTGTAATTTCTTTTCCCAGAGAAACCAGATGCACTGCACCCAGAGCTCATCACCGCGAGGACAAGAGGGACATCCGTTGCTAGATGGATCAGCCTTACATTGGTGGTGATCGTGCCGTTTCATGCTGCTCACCAAAGCCAGAATAATCCAACTACCATACAATAGAACTCTCACAACTGCTATTTGCAGCTGAGCAATAAATCAGTGATAAGTCAATGTCTTGGGCCACATCCCTCTCCATATTGCAAACACATGTGGGACAGTCCCATTTATAAACTCACCCGTGGGCAGTTCAATATTATTCCAGCTGTAGTTTACTTTAGAGATACTGCATGGAATCTTTTGGCCCACTGAGTCCATGTCGACCATCGATCAACCATTCGCACCAGTTCCATGTAATCCCACTTTCTCATCCACTCCCTGCGCACTAAGGGCAATTTACAGAAGGACAAAGTAAAGATCATAAAGAGCAAGGTAGATTTCTCAACAAAAAAAGTCGTAGTAGGTCATGGGTAAATTTTAGCGCCATCTTGGTAAGCAGATTCGCGAGAATCTTCAATAGACAATAGGTATTCGAGTAGGCCATTCGACCCTTCGAGCCAGCATTGTCATTCAATGTGACCATGGCTGATCATCCATAATCAGTACCCCGTTCATGCCGTCTCCATATATCCCCTGATTCAGCTATCCTTAATAGCCCTATCTAGCTTTCTCTTGATAGTATCCAGAGGACCGGCCTCCACCGCCCTCTGAGGCAGATAATTCCACAGACTCACAACTCTCTGTGAGAAAAAGTGTTTCCACATCTCCGTCCTAAATGGCTTACCCCCTTATTCTTAAACTGTGGCCCCTGGTTCTGCACTCCCCCAACATTGGGAACATTTTTCCTGCCTCCAAACACTTAATAATCTTATATGTTTCAATAAGATCCCCTCTCATCCTTCTAAACGGCAGAGTATACAAGCCCAGCCTCTCCATTCTCTCAGCATATGACAGTCCCGCCATCCCGGGAATTAACCTTGTAGACCTACGCTGTACTCCTTCAATAGCAAGAATGTCCTTCCTCAAATTAGGGGACCAAAAAACTGCACACAATATTCCAGGTGTGGTCTCACTAGGGCTCTGTACAACTGCAGAAGGACCTCTTTGCTCCTATACTCGACAACTCTTGTTATAAAGGCCAACGTGCCATTCGCTTTCTTCACTGCCTGCTGTACCTGCATGCTTACTTTCATTGAAATGGCGTCCGCAAGCTCAGCTCACTGTTCTGCTGCAAATTGCTCAAATCCCCAAAGTAAACGACCCGACCTGTCTTTCTTCAGGTTCCCCAAGAACAAAGAAAGTTGTGAAAATATTATTACTTTCTGTCGATATTATTCTGTCATGAAAATATTATTTCCTGTTGTTCCATCAACGGTCATGGGGAAACTTAGAAAGTTATGGGAACCTTTTTTTAACCACTCCGGCAAAGGTATTTGGGCATTTGGTGATAACAATAGGCAAGTACATTTTGGGGGGCTTTTTTTCTCTCAAGTTCTTGTGGGAACATTAAGGATGGTGAGGATAGTTGCCCCCCCCCCCCCTTTCTCCAATCCAGGAAACCTGGCTTTGCTAATGACATATAGTAATAATAATTTAAAAGAATATAATGTATGCATAACTTAATAAAAAAATGTTTTTAATAGATCTAGACTTACCACAATAATAAAGTTATCAATTTTTACACTGCTGTACATTTTTGGTTTTGTTCTTGTTGTAAGGCATGCACGCTAGTGTCTTAGGTCCAAAAGAGGATAGAAAGAAAATACTAAAAAGGGTCTATGTAAGAAGATTTGAATAAGCTCATCTACATTTAAGGTAAATACACGTATTAGAGTCCTTCAATATACAGGACTCCCCCCACCGCTGAAAACAATTTATTATTGTCTATGTTGGAAATTTTGTCCTTTGGGGTAAGCAGGGGGTGGGGCTATCATTGTTTGAAATATATTGAATTTGACATCACTTTCATTGGTTAGCTGATATGCGAAACACTGCAACCCTGTATATCTCGCGCACAAAATGATGTGAATCTTACTCTGAATGATAGAAATAAAAAGTGTTATCCTTGTTTATGAAGTTCAATTTTCAATTATTTAAAATTGAGGGGGTTGGTGCAATATACTGCTAACCCACAAATGTGTCATTATAAGATATTCACATTTGAAAAATCCATGAATCACAAAAAAACAGCAAGAAGGTGCCTTTGTTATTTGACCAACTTATCGGTTGAATTTAAATATGAAATCTCTACAGGATTTCATCGGGTATGGATCGTGTTAATGCATGTAACTCATTTGTCACAAAGTGAGGGTTAGCACTATATTTCATCAACCCCCTCAATTATATGTGAAATTCAAAACCAAACTATGGTAGCAATGTACATTAGTCATGTCTAAAGCTAGCACTTCTGTATCAGTGTAGGTATGTATGCACTACATTTAATTACATTAATATAGAATGAAAAGAATGACAAATATCTTGACATGTGCTCATGGATGTTTTATTCACAATATTAGGATTTCATATATATATGAAAGACAGAGATTGAAAGAAAAAGGTTGCTAAACAAATAATTAGAGGAAATCACCAGAAATAAACTAGAGAAATATATATACGTGTGTGTGTGTGTGTGTGTGTGTGTGTGTGTGTGTGTGTGTGTGTGTGTGTGTGTGTGTGTGTGTGTGTGTGTGTGTGTGTGTGCATTTATATATATATATATATTTATATATTTAAATATATATTAATATATATGTATGTATGTATATATAGGCAATTATATTGATAAATGTACATATATAAATCTTTTTATATATACATAATATTTTTATATTAATACTAGACTAAGTGGTACCCATTGGGTCCCAGCTTCACATGGGAGGGCTGGTCCCCCAATGCAATATTCTACCTCTGCACCAATTCTAATATTGCTGGCCAGTGGGGGGGGGGGGGGCATTCTGGAGTGCTAGCATGGTGTTGTGGGCCGAAGGGACTGGTTTTCAGAGGGCTAGTATGGGCATTGTGGGCCGAATATATTGTTGGGCTAGCAGCTCAGTCACTGAGACCACTCACACACACACACACACACACACACACACACACACACACACACACACACACACACGCACGCACGCACACACACACATAAATTACCAGAAATTACGCAGTCAGTTCGACCTCTGCACTCACTGGAAATTACACAGTCAGCGCGACCTGTCCACTAAGTGGAAGTCATGAAATGAGCTGGGCTTTTGAACCCATCACAGTCGGACCTTAAAAAGCATTTATTCCTTCCAAACATAGTCGGGCCTAATAAAGCATTGCAGTTTCAAGCACAGGCAGGGCAGCAGGCCAAACAACTCATGGCATTGTCATTAAGAGCTAACACATCATTTATTGCAAGTACATTGCAGACTCACAGTTCAGTTAATTCACAGTTTAAAATGAGAGTCATGGCTTCTCCCTCGTGATCTTACAGAGTGACTGAGTCATGTCCAGGCATCCGGGGTTTATAGTGCTGCGCCCCCCAGAAGGGGCGTTACCTTCATCACGGTGATTGACAGGCGAGAGGATCACAAGGTTTTTTAAACACTCATAACTTTTTTATTTTTCATTGATGGGAAAATTCCTCAGGGCCTGCTCAGCGGAGGAGGACTGTGAGTAAGATGGCCAAAAATCATAGCGATATATGGTAGCGTATTTTCTAAAATCAATATACAACGCAGACAGGAAGTGGTCAAGATGAGACTTTTAATTATATATATATTTATGTATATATATTTATAAATATAATTGCCTTTATGGTTTATGTACATCATGTGAGAAATAATATAAAGAGAGAAATAGAGCTTTGCTTTAAATCAAAGTTGCTTCTGATCCATAAGGAACTTTGAGATCTATTATTCTCTAACTTGCCTCTCACACACAAACACACATTCATATATATTATATATATATATATAATGTTAAATTTGTGCATAGTGTGTGTAAGAGCAATACTAAAGAAACTGTACAAAAGAGGGGCTGGGGAGGGAAATGGGCAGAAACAGTAAGAAAGAATAAAATCAGAGAGATTAAGGAGGGGGAAAACATTTTAAAAGAAAAATAACAAAAATATGTGAATTGATAGATGAGCTATTTTCTGCATTTTTATGGTATCATCATGCATACTGTCCCCCCACATCACTGATTACACTGCGAGAGGCATAACGGACGGCGGGTTTTGCATACTAAAATGGCGGACGTTCCGCGTAGTTGCGTACTACACCTCAGCGCATGGGATTTAGCACGAGTGGTCTATATTGCTCTTGCTCTATGATCTTTGCTACAAACCCACACGTCTTTGGAGTGTGGGAAGAAACCAGAGCACAGGGAGAAAACCCACGCAGATCACAGGGAAGAACGTGCAAACCGTAGAGACAGCACGCAAAGTCAGGATCGCACCGGGATCTCTGGCACTGTGAGGCAGTTGACCCGTCACATCAATGCGATTGAAAGCCATAAAATACAATACAACTCACAGGAGCTTGCCCAAATCCATAACATTCCATTTGGAGAAGTGGGTTTTTTTTGAGGAAGCCGCTGATTGGTGGGAAGTGGACCAGGGTAAGCAGCTGATTGGCAGTCAGATCCCAGCAGTTTGTTGTGTACTTTATATTGTATCCTGTGTAAGGGGGGGCAGTATGAAGGGAAGGGCAGTGTACTGTTCTGGATGTCAGATGTGGGAGGTCAGGGAATCTGATAGCCCTCCAGACGTCCACATCTGCGCCAGGTGTGTTGAGATGGGGCTCCTAAAGGACTGGTAGTTTGCCTCCCTGGTGCCAGGGTCTCGCATGTGTCAGAACGTGTACAAAAGATTCTGATAAGGGAGGGAGAGGAGCCTGATGTTGTGGTACACATAGGTACCAATGACATAGGCAGAAAAAGTGATGAGGTCCTGAAGGGAGAATTTAGGGAGTTGGCGGGAAAGTTAAGGAGAAGGACCAAAAGGGTAACGATTTCAGGATTACTGCCTGTGCCGCGTGACAGTGAGAGTAGGAATGAAATGAGGTGGAGGATAAATGCGTGGCTGAGGGACTGGTGCAGTGGGCAGGGATTCAAGTTTCTTGATCACTGGGACCTCTTTTGGGGAAGGCATGATCTGTACACAAAGGACGGGTTGCACTTGAGCCCGAGGGGGACCAATATCCTGGCAGGGAGATTTGCAAAGGCTACTGGGGAGACTTTAAACTAGAAAGGCTGGGGGGAGGGACTCGGGTAGAGGGGGCTAGGAGTCAGGGTGTGGGGCAAGAGGCAGAGAAGGGAAGCACTCGGATCCAAAATGTAGGCGAGAAAGATGAAAAAGATAATAGACAGAGAATAAGGGATGGTGGGTTTCTAAAATGTGTATATTTTAATGCTAGGAGCATTGTAAGTAAGGTGGACGAACTTAGAGCCTGGATTGACACCTGGAAATATGATGTTGTGGCAATCAGTGAAACATGGTTGCAGGAGGGCTGTGATTGGAAACTAAATATTCCAGGATTTCGTTGCTTCAGGTGTGATAGAATTGGAGGGACCAGAGGGGGAGGTGTTGCATTGCTTGTCAGAGAAGATATTACAGCAGTGCTTTGGCAGGATAGATTAGAGGGCTCGTCTAGGGAGGCTATTTGGGTGGAACTGAGAAGTGTAGCAACACTTTTAGGGGTGTATTATAGACCGCCAAATGGGGAGCGTGAATTGGAAGAGCAAATATGTAAGGAGATAGCAGATATTAGTAGTAAGCACAAGGTAGTGATTGTGGGAGATTTCAATTTTCCAAAAATAGACTGGGAAACACATTCTGTAAATGGGCTGGATGGTTTGGAGTTTGTAAAATGTGTGCAGGATAGTTTTTTGCAGCAGTACATAGAGGTATCGACCAGAGAAGAGGCAGTGCTGGACCTCCTGTTAGGAAATGAGGCAGGTCAGGTGACGGAGGTATGCGTTGGTGAGCACTTCGGGACCAGTGATCACAATACCATTAGTTTCAATATAATTATGGAGAGAGTCAGAACTGGACCTAGGGTGGAGATTTTTGATTGGAGAAAGGCTAACTTTGAGGGAATGCGTAAGGATTTTAAAGGAGTGAATTGGGACACTTTGTTTCATGGGAAGGATGTAGAAGAGAAATGGAGGACATTTAAAGGGGAAATTGTAAGAGTACAGAATCTTTATGTCCCTGTTAGGTTGAAAGGAAATAGTAAAAATTGGAAAGAGCCATGGTTTTCAAGGGAAATTGGACACTTGCTTCGAAAAAAGAGAGATATCTACAATAATTATAGGAGGCATGGAGTAAATGAGGTGCTAGAGGAGTATAAAGAATGTAAAAAGAATCTTAAGAAAGAAATTAGGAAGGCTAAAAGAAGATATGAGGTTGCTTTGGCAAGAAAGGTGAAAGTAATCCCAAAGGGTTTCTACAGCTATATTAATAGCAAAAGGATAACGAGGGATAAAATTGGACCATTAGAGAACCAGAATGGACAGCTATCTGCAGAGCCAAAAGAGATGGGGGAGATATTGAACAATTTATTTTCTTCGGTATTCACCAAGGAGAAGGATATTGAACTCGGTGAGTTAAGGGGAAAAAGTAGAGTAGCTATGGAAACTATGAGATTCAAAGAGGAGGAAGTACTGACACTTTTGAAAAATATAAAAGTGGATAAGTCTCCAGGTCCTGACAGGATATTCCCTAGGACATTGAGGGAAGTTAGTGTAGAAATAGCAGGAGCTATGACAGAAATATTTCAAATGTCATTAGAAACGGGAATAGTGCCGGAGGATTGGCGTACTGCGCATGTGGTTCTATTGTTTAAAAAGGGTTCAAAGAATAAACCTAGCAATTATAGACCTATTAGTTTGACGTCAGTGGTGGGCAAATTAATGGAAAGGATACTTAGAGATAATATATATAAGCATCTGGATAAACAGGGTCTGATCAGGAACAGTCAACATGGATTTGTGCCTGGAAGGTCATGTTTGACAAACCTTCTTGAATTTTTTGAAGCGGTAACTAGGGAAATTGATGAGGGTAAAGCAGTGGATGTTGTCTATATGGATTTCAGTAAGGCCTTTGACAAGGTTCCCCATGGAAGGTTGGTTAAGAAGGTTCAATCTTTGGGTGTTAATGGCGGAGTAGCAAGATGGATTCAACAGTGGCTGAATGGGAGATGTCAGAGAGTAATGGTGGATGGCTGTTTGTCAGGTTGGAAGCCGGTGACCAGTGGGGTGCCTCAGGGATCTGTGTTGGGTCCACTGTTGTTTGTCATGTGCATCAATGATCTGGATGATGGGGTGGAAAATTGGATAAGTAAGTATGCAGATGATACTAAGATAGGTGGTGTTGTGGATAATGAAGTAGATTTTCAAAGTCTACAGAGAGATTTGGGCCATTTGGAAAAGTGGGCTGAAAGATGGCAGATGGAGTTTAATGCTGATAAGTGTGAAGTGCTACATCTTGGCAGGACAAATCAAAATAGGACGTACATGGTAAATGGTAGGGAATTGAGGAATGCTGTGGAACAGAGGGATCTAGGAATAACTGTGCATAGTTCCCTGAAGGTGGAATCGCATGTAGATAGGGTGGTAAAGAAAGCCTTTGGTGTGCTGGCCTTTATAAATCAGAGCATTGAATATAGGAGTAGGGAAGTAATGTTAAAATTGTACAAGGCATTGGTAAGACCAATTCTGGAGTATGGTGTACAATTTTGGTCGCCTAGTTATAGGAAGGATGTCAACAAAATAGAGAGAGTACAGAGGAGATTTACTAGAATGTTGCCAGGGTTCCAGCAACTATGTTACAGAGAAAGGTTGAACAAGTTAGGTCTTTATTCTTTGGAGCGCAGAAGGTTAAGGGGGGACTTGATTGAGGTCTTTAAAATGATGAAAGGGATAGACAGAGTTGACGTGGATACGTTTTTCCCATTGAGGGCAGGGAAGATTCAAACAAGAGGGCATGACATGAGAATTAAGGGACAGAGGTTTTGGGGTAACGTGAGGGGGAACTTCTTTACTCAGAGGGTGGTGGCTGTGTGGAATGAGCTTCCAGCAGAAGTGGTGGAGGCAGGATCGATTTTAACATTTAAGAGTAAAGTGGATAGGTATATGGACGTGAAGGGAATGGAGGGGTATGGTCTGAGTGCAGGTAGATGGGACTAGGGGAAAACAAATGGTCGGCACGGACTGGAAGGGCCGAGAGGGCCTGTTTCCGTGCTGTAATTGTTATATGGTTATATGGTTATAACTCAAGAGAGTTGTACTTGTGTATGGAAAAAGGCACAGAGTGTTCAAGAGTTCAAGATAGTCCATTGTTATGTGTCCCAGATAGGACAATGAAATTCCTGCTTTGCTTTAGCACACTAGGCACGAAGGAGTAACTCAGCGGGTCAGGCAGCATCTGTGGAGAACATGGATAGGTGACGTTTCACAGAGTGCTGGAGTAACTCAGCGGGCCAGGCATGGAGAGCGATATTCCAGATCGCGACCCTTCGTCAGTCTGTATATGTCAGTGTAGCTTTATTGTAGACGTGTAGTATTATCTAATTTAATCAGATAGCAAGCAAACAGAAGCTTTTCACTGCATCTCAGCACACATGACAATATTAAACCAACACCAATTCTCTAGTGTCAAGAGTGTTTTTATGATTTTACTTCGGAGTCACGTGAGTGACTACGTGAATAGAAGCCCGTACAGCCGTTGGTGCGTCATGACGTCAGACGCTGGTGCAGTCGGGCGGTTGGAGCAGCAGCGCTCCTCCGAGCGGTAAGTTTAAACCGCGGGTTATACGGAGAGCTGGAGAATTTAGCGGGTGCAGCAGCATCTAAGGAGCGAGGGAGATGGGCGACGTTGCGGGTCGAGACCCTTCTACATACTTTACTCTCGATTCTCCAGCATTTGCAGTTCTTCGTTAAACAAGTTTAAAGAGGTAAGGTTTTTTAAAAATTTTACCGCATGTCATTTTCTGCGACGGTTTGGGTAGAGAATGTTTCAGAAAGGGAAGAAGGTGTCGGCGAGGTGCTCAGGGGGTAGAAAGGAAAAGTGGCAGGAGAGTGTTGAGGATGGAGGCCCGTCTGGTACACCTGGTCCGGTGCTGGCTACACAGCCAGTGGTTGCGGACCCACTGCCGGGGGGCAGTGGAGGCTTGTCAGTAGGGTGGAAGGCCACTGGCAAGTCTCTGTGGCCCGTAGATGAGTCGGGCCTGGAGGTTATACCCTCCATAGGAGAGTCCGTTTGCTCACGGCTCTCCCACGTCGAGATTCTATTTCAAAAGAATGCTCGACAGGGACCAGCTCCGTGGGGAGGAGTGGTGCCCAAGCCAGGCTGATGGAGAGCTTGTGCTAGCAGCACCTGTTTCAGGGCTGCAGAACTATCCTGCCTGTGAGGAGGATGTTCCAGCTCCGTGAGGAGGAGTGGTGCCCAAGCCAGGCTGATGGAGAGCTTGTGCTAGCAGCACCTGTTTCAGGGCTGCAGAACTATCCTGCCTGTGAGGAGGATGTTCTATCAGGGCCGTTTGCTGACACTGTTTCTATGCTGGAGGAGAGCAGTAAAGGTGTTCGGTTGGAGGTAATTCCGAACATTGCTGGGAAGTTTAGAGAGGCAGGAAAGGCGATTGATGTAGAATTGGCCGAAGCCATTCAGTATATGCTCTCCCATCAGTTACAGGAGCTAGCTATGGATGAAGTAGCAAAAAACTATAAAGCTCCTGTTAATTATGATCTCCTGAAGGTACCGGTGGTTAATCACCAAATTTGCATAGATGGGTTTGCCTGCTAGGGCCCAGGAGATGAAGTTTTAAAAAAGTGCTTAAACTGTTGTAAGCAGGTATTACAGCTGTGGTGAAAGCTATTGATACAAATGATATGGTTGAAGCACACCAGGATGAACTGGGACTCCTTTGTAATGCATTTTGAAATTAATAATATCGGGAGGGCCGCTATTAGGCCAGTGCTAACCTGAATTTGGCGAGTTGTGCAAACCGACCAGTGTACCACCACGAAATCTGTTGTTTGGTGGTAACCTTGCAAAAAGGGTCAAAGACTGTTATGAGGTTGTTATAACCATGGCCCTCATTAAGCCAGCTGGAAACAAGGCAAAAAAGGTTCTCTACAAGAAGTCGAGGACAACAAGGCCGCAAGGAAAGATGCTGGTAAGGAATATAACATTGACAGACGATGAATTAACTGATGTTCCTGTTCAAATTGGGGAAGGTTAAAATTGTTCTCAAACAATGGCAGCAGTTGACATCAGATTTGTTCATACTTAATGTATTGAAGGGGTGAAAAATTGGATTTTACTATGACAGTCTACCTAATCAACATTTTCCTAGTCGTAAACTTATTTTTCAGATGAGGAAAATGTGCTTATTCAAGCAGAGATTCAGTCGTTACATAAGAAGGGGTAATTGAGCCTTCTGTCTATCAAAGTCAACAATTTCTGTCAAGTATATTTCCCAGATCTAAAAAGACTGGGGGATGTAGAATTATTCTGGATTTATCGAATTTGAACAAATTTGTTTTGTTATAGGCATTTCAAAATGGAGACCTTTACCACGGGCAAACATCTAGTGTCCAAAGGGTATTATATGGCAACCATTGATTTAAAGAATGCGTATTACGCAGTGTCTATTCATGGTGATGATAGAAGATATTTGAAATTTATTTGGATGACTGGGCTGTGGCAATTCAGGACATTGCCGAATGGATTAACTTCAGCTCCTAGATTATTTACTAAATTGGTAAAACCTGTGTTAGCATTACTTAGAGCTCAGGGGCATGTGGTAATGGCCTATTTAGATGATATTCTGATTGTTGGAAAGACTCATGCTGAAACTCAATCATCAGTTTCAGTTGTTAAAATCACTTTTGAACAAATGGGATTTGTTATTCACCCAGATAAATCTAAATTATCACCAGTCCAAATTATTGATTATCTGGATTTACCATTAATTCCAATCACATGTTGGTAACTTTGCCCAGGGATAAATTGAATCAGTTAATTGAGGACTGTGTTAATCTCGTTGGAGAACAACGGCCTTCGATTAGACAAGTAGCCAGTTTTATTGGGAAATTGTTGCAGCCTTTCCAGCTGTGCAGTATGGTCCTCTGCATTATCAACAATTACAACCATCAAAGGAACAGGCACTAAGAATACAAAGGGGCCATTTTTGATAGGCCTATGCAGTTGTCAGCTGGGGCGATTGCTGACATACAATGGTGGATAGTACATGTTTGAAAAAATTTAAGGAAGGTTTTGGTGGAATCACCGTCACTGATATTACAGACTGATGTAAGTGCACTGGGTTGGGGTGCAACAGATATGTCTTCTAGTTGTGGAGGCAGATGGAATGTGGATGAGACATCGCTTCCTCAATTAAGAGGGATTAATTATTTAGAGTTGTTGGGCACCTGTATGGGCTCAAAGCTTATTGTTCTACAAGGAGGGATCTGCATGTGCAGGTCAGATTGACAAACACCACAGCAGTGGCATATGTAAACCACATGGGTGGAGTTAAGTCACAGTCTTGTGATAGACTGGCTAACCAGATTTGGAGCTGGTGTATTGACCAAAATATCTGGCTTTCAGCACTTTATTTGCCAGGAAGAGGTCACGTCAGTTTAATGACAACATTGAATGGATGTTAAATCAGGATGTATTTAACCAAATGATTGATCAGTATGCATTGCCAGATATTGACTTGTTTGCATCTCGATTAAATCATCAGTTACCTAGATATGTTTCATGGTAACCAGATCTTGGGGCAGTAGCAGTGGATGCATTTTCGCTGCATTGGGGGAGGAATGTTTGTGTATGTATTTCCTTCATTCTGTCTCATCAGCAGATGTTTGCAAAAGATCAAGGAGGACTCCACTTCAGGGGTATTGGTAGTGCCAGATTGGCCTACACGAGCATGGTTTCCCGTTGTATTACAAATGGCTAGGGAGCCTTACATGCTTATGCCCAAGAATAAAAATCTACTGGTAAATCCAGTCACTGGGGATCAACATCCTTTATAGGATCGTATTGATCTGTTAATTTGCAGATTTTAAGGAGGCCATACCTGGGGAGAGGACTCTCTCATCGGACTGTGGATGTTCTCACGTCGGCCTGCAGGGATAGTACACAGCAGCAATATATCACCTATATAAGGAAGTGGGAGCAATTCTGCCTACAGCAGGTTATTGTATATCACACTGCAGGGATCACGGATGTATTGGAGTTTGTCAACTCTTTATTTTGACCAAAAAATTAAGTTACAGTGCGATTAATTCAGCCAGAAGTGCTCTGTCTTCTTATTTACCTATGAATGCAGAATTGCATACAGTAGGGACACATCCATTAGTTTCACGATTCATGAGGGAGTTTTTCAATTTTAATCCTCCTAAACCCAGGTATGCCGGTATTTGGAATATGAGTGAGGTTTTTATGGCTCTTCGCCAGTGGGCTCCGGTTACAAGCCTATCAGTAGCCAAATTATCTATGAAGGTGGTCATGCTTATGGCATTGGTTTCAGCTCAATGTGTATAAATGTTGCAAAAGCTACGGCTAGATAGAATGCATGTGTCGGCTGATGCCATTATATTTTATGTCTATGATTTGCTTAAACATAATAAAAGAGGCATGACAGGATGTAAGATTGTGTTTTCAGCATACCCCGCAGATGATCGTTTCTGTGTAGTCTCACATTTATCTCGTTACATTGAGATTACTAAACCTCTGAGAGGAACAGAGTTGGCTTTGTTTATTAGTCACAAAAAACCACACAGTAAGGTGTCGGTGCAAACGATTTCAAGGTCCTCGCGGCCGCAGGATGGTCCAGTGAGCTAACTTTTCAGAGGTTTTATCACAAGCCGATTTCAAGGCTCGGGTGTTTGCTGATTCTGGTGTCAGTACTGTTACATTTTTTCCCCTGAGTTACAGGGGTTTGTTATGATTTGTTTGTAAATAAACTGTTATTTCATTTAACAAATGTATAACTGATGCATGATTGATTGTTAACGACTTTTGAGTCAATCCAGGCAGTGTGAACGTCGGATTTGAGTCTGCGGCGTGAATTCACAGTGCTTTGAAGTCTTCACGTAGTCACTCACGTGACTCCGAAGTAAAATAGTAAGATTAAACGAGAACTTACCAGTTTGAAGTTTGATCTTTATTTTATGAGGAGTCGAGTTGAGGGACTACGTGCCCTCCGCTCCCACCCTCATAGATCTCATCTGGTAGTTCTAGTTTTATCATCTTACCGTTATACTTCGGTCATTGTTAGCTGTGAATTCATTCCGCTGCTTTGAAGATTGACGCACCAACGGCTGTACGGGCTTCTATTCACGTAGTCCCTCAACTCGACTCCTCATAAAATAAAGATCAAACTTCAAACTGGTAAGTTCTCATTTAATCTTACTATTTTATGTCCTAGATAGAACAATGACATTCTTACTTGCAGCAGCTCAACAGAATTGATTGTTCTTATAATAGTATGAGGTATGAAGAGAGGACTGAGCCCAAGACTCTGGCTCTGTGAGGTAGTAGCACTACCAGTTATGCCAATAGACAATACACAATAAACAATAGACAGTAGATGGACCAGTAGGCCATTCAGCCCTTCGAGCCAGCACCGCCATTCTCTGTGATCATGGCTGATTAATCCCTACTCTTTGTTTCCTGTCTGCCAACCAATGTTCTATCCATGTCAGCACTCTACCCCCAATACCATGTGCCCTAACTTTGCCCACTAATCTCCTATGTGGGACCTTCTTAAAGGCGTTCTGAAAGTCTAGGTACACGACATCCACTGGCTCTCCCTTGTCCATTTTCCTAGTTCCATCCTCGACCAGTTGTGCCACTGTGCCCCCTGGTAGATTTCAGGATGTCAGACTAACAGATTTGAGGCAGTGTCTCAAAAAGGTAGCCTGCTTTATCGAGAACCCACACCCCGCCCTGGCCACGATCAAAGAAGAACCATGCCATCGGAAAGAAGTTGCAGGAGTCTAAAAATCGTAACATCCAGGTTCAGGAGCAGCTTCTTAATTGAACACTAAAACCTCCAAATAAGACAGAGCCCCACAAGGTCGAGCCAGAGGCAGCCAGCACCTCCCCTCGCGGCAAGAGTCAGCTGCCGGGACAAGCCTGAGATCGCCAATGCCTCCTCGTTGGCCCCCAGATGATGGGGTACTGCACCCCCACAGTGAGCTGAACCGCACTGTAAAGAAAGCTAATCACATGAGTTCACCCTTCCACAGGTGTGTTAGTGTCATCATTGGTGAGCTGGCGTCAACGTTGGTCGTGTGGACGAGTTGGTCGCAAGGGCCTGTTTCTGTGCAGTAACCAGAGGTACTGCTTCAACCTTTGGCAAAATATATAAGATTATTAAGGTTTTGGACGCGCTAGAGGCAGGAAACATGTTCCTGATGTTGGGGGAGTACAGACCAGGGGCCACAGTTTAAGAATAAGGGGTAAGCCATTTAGAACAGAGACGAGGAAACACTTTTTCACACAGAGAGTTGTGAGTCTATAGAATTCTCTGCCTCAGAGGGCGGTGGAGGCCGGTTCTCTGGATACTTTCCAGAGAGAGCTAGATAGGGCTCTTAAAGATAGCAGAGTCAGGGGATATGGGGAGAAGGCAGGAACGGGGTACTGATTGGGGATGATCAGCCATGATCACATTGAATGGCGGTGCTGGCTCGAAGGGCCGAATGGCCTACTCCTGCACCTATTGTCCATTGTCTATTATCTAAAATAACCTGAGGGGAGATGAGAAGAGTTATTTTATGCCTACGTTTTTCGCAAGTTGGTGTCATCTGACATTCTTGGCCTGAAAGGATAGGGGAAACAGATTCAATTGCTAGTTTCCGAAGGAATTTGATATGCACTTGAAAGGAAAAACATTTTTAAAGCCACGTGGAAAACATTTGGAATGAAACTAAGAGAGACATGGGGTCATAATGAAACTGCTCTTTAAAAAAACAAATCAATGCATGACGTGCCAAATGCCTGACTTTGTTCTGTAAGTTTATGCATATAATAGTCATACAGCGGCCAAATGGCCTACTCCTGCACCTATTGTCTATTGTCTATTGGCATGGAAAACGACCCATCGGCCCAACTTGTCCAATCCAACCAAGATGTCCTATCCACGCTATTCCCACCTGTTCACGTTTGGCCCACATCCCTCTAGTCAAGACCTTTCCTATCTATGTAACCATATAAATGCCTTTTAGATGCTGTTATAGCACCTGCCTCAACTGCCTCCTCTGGCAGCTCGTTCCATACACCCACCACCCTGAGAAAGTTGTTCCTCAGGTTCCTATCAAATCTTTCCCCTCTCGCCTTAAACCTTTGTCCCTTGGCTCTTGATTCCCCTACCTTGGGAAAACGGCTCCATGCATTCATTCCAGCTAATACCCTCAGACATTCCATGATTTGGCAACAATCCATTGATAAGATCCCAGATGATCACCTGTGGGCAGAGGAGATTACCTTATCTTGACAGGCCAAACGTGGGCAGGCAGGACTACTGTAGAAGGACCACCTTGGGCAGCATGGAGATTGTGGGCCAAAGTGCCTATTCCTGTACTGTTCTATGCTCAATGTGAACTAATTGAGTAGGATATTCAAGAGCAACATCTCATATTTCATTTGGGTAGTTTACATCCCAGCAGTATGAACATTGACCTCCAATTTCATGTAGTCCCTGCTTTCTCCCTCTTTCTCCTCCCCTTCCCAGCTCTCCCACAACCCACTGTCTCCGCCTCTTCCTTTCTTCTTCTCGCCCCCCCCCCCACCCTCACATCAGTCTGAAGAAGGGTCTCGACCTGAAACGTCACCTATTCCTTCGCTCCATAGATGCTGCCTCACCCGCTGAGTTTCTCCAGCATTTTTGTCTACCTTCGATTTTTACAGAATCTGCAGTTCTTTCTTAAAAACTTCAAGTATTAATCAGTTCAGTTTAGTTTAGTTTATTGTCACGTGTACCGAGGTACAGTGAAAAGCTTTTGTTGCGTGCTAACCAGTCAGCGGAAAGACAATACATGATTACAATCGACCCATTTATAGTGTATAGATATATGATGAGGGAATAACGTCTAGTGCAATGTAAAGCCAGTAAAGTCCGATCAAGGATAGTCCGAGGGTCATCAATGAGGTAGATAGTAGTTCAGGACCGCTCTCTGGTTATGGTAGGATGATTCAGTTGCCTGATAACAGCTGGGAAGAAACTGTCCCTGAATCTGGAGGTGTGCGTTTTCACACTTCTGTACCTTTTGCCTGATGGGAGAGGGAAGAAGAGGGAGTGGCCGGGGTGAGACTGGTCCTTGATTATGCTGCTGGCCTTGCCTGTGCCTGTGCATGTGCATGTGCATGTGCATGTGCATGTGCGTGTGCGTGTGCGTGTGCGTGTGCATGTGCATGTGCATGTGCATGTGCATGTGCATGTGCATGTAGGGTATGGGCTATGTGGAGTATGTCACTTCTATGTCAAGAGCAAAATTCTGGTGTGGTCAGACCTCGAGTCAGCACCTTCACCATGCCTTGACATAGAGCCATATAATGTGGAAACTGGCCCTTCGGCCCTACTTGCCCATGCAGACTAGCACGCCTGATCCACACTGCGCCCCACCTGCCTGCGTTTGGTACATCCCACTAAACCTGTCCTATACATTTACCTGTCCAAATCCTATTAAAACGTTGTGATAGCTCCTGCCTCAACTGTGTCCACTGGCAGCTCTCTCCCTATACCTACCTCCCTTCATGTCAAAAATGTTGCTCCTCAGGCTCCTAGTAAATCTTTCCCCTCTCACCATAAATCTATGTCCTCTGGTTCTTGATTCCCCTACTCGGGGTAAAAGACCCGATCTATTCCCCTCATGATCTTATACACCTCAATAAGATCCCCCCTCATCCTCCTGCGCTCCAAGGAATCGAGACCCAGTCTAAACCTCTCTCTGTAGCTCACACCCTCTAGCCCTGGCAACATCCTCGTAAATCTTTTCTGCACCTTTTCCAGCTTGCCGACATCCTTCCTGTAACTAAACTGAACACTATAGATTCAAAAAATGTTTTTAAGGTAGAGATAGATAGATTCTTGATCAGTACTTGTGTCAAGGGTTATGGGGAGAAGACAGGGGAATATGATTAGGAAGGAGAGATTGATCAGCTGTGATTAAAGGCCGGAGTAGACTATAATGGCCTAATTCAGCAAAGGGAATCAAGGGATATGGGGAGAAGGCAGGAACGGGGTACTGATTTTGGATGATCAGCCATGATCACAGTGAGTGGCAGTGTTGGCTCGAGGGGCCGAATGGCCTCCTCCTGCACCTATTGTCTATGTTTCGATGACAATGCTCTAAATGTGGGCTCATCACATTTCTTGAATCCACAGATGTGGCCCGGTGGTTTTTTGTTTCAAAATACTTTGTGATATTACTTTGGGTGATGCAAGACAAGCTGAATGATGCAAAAGGATCTGTGTGTCCTCATAAAAGTAAAATTACACGAATGACTTAAATATTTAAACTATGAGATTAGTGCCAAATTATTTGAGAACAGTTGTGTTGAAAACAAAGGCCCAACATTGTCATGTTGTGTTTGTGTTTCCGCCAGTTCGATTGCAACCAAGTGACGCAGGGTCTCATGAATGTGCACTCATGGGGACACTGTGATGGGGCCGTGAGAAAAGCAACTGTCACTATCTGGTTTCCTGCATTAACAGTCCTGGAGTCGTACCGCACGCAACCAGGGCCATCGGCCTAACTCATCCACGCCAACCAACATGCCCATCCACGCGAGTCCCACCTGTCTGCGTTTGACAGCTAAATCTGTCCTGTCCAAACATCTTCACAAGGAATGCACAACGGGTCGGGTCAGGCAGCGTCTGTGGAGAACGTGGATAGGCGACGTTTCGAATCAGCCTGAGGAAGAGTCCTGACCAGAAACGTCACCTGTCCATGTTCTCCACTGTTGCTGCCTGACCCGCTGAGTTACTCCAGCACTCTGTGAAACGCCACTTATCCATGTTCTCCACAGATGCTGCCTGACCCGCTGAGTTACTCCAGCACTCTGTGAAACGTCACCTATACTAACCTATCTGTAATGCCACCTGATTGATGTTTTCTTTGGGGCGTGTGTAGATAAAACCTTCCATTGTGAACTTAGGTAGCAGAAGGTGTTTAATTAATTTAATTCAATAACATTGTATATTTCAGTGTAATTAGATACTGATATTTCTTGGGTTTTTTGCAAGAGCTGGAAACTGCGATTCCTTTAACTCCTGCACTATTTCTCTATGAGAAAACCAAGAATATATATTATTCCTGGTCAGACAATCAATTTCAAAACCATATTGATACAACAGCACTATTTTGTAGCCAAGACTGTGAGTGAAATACTAATGATTTTTTAGAGCTAATTTCATGCAAGTTAAAATATTTTACCATTAAATGAGAACTTCAAATAGATGGAACAGATGGATCAAAGCAAGTTATTACCTGGAGAATGTTGGGACAAGTCTTCTGAAGGTATCGGGATTTCTGTAAAAACACAAGCAGGGTGACTAACGATAAATTAATTCTGAAGTTTATGTGAAGCTCAGTCCAGTCTAGTGCATTGTCACGTATACCGAGGTACAGTGAAAAGCTTTTGTTGCGTGCTAACCAGTCAGTGGAAAGACAATACATGATTACATTCGAGCCGTTCACTGTGTACAGATACAGGATAAGGGAATAACGTTTAGTGCAAGGTAAAGCCGGCAAAGTCCGATCAAGGATAGTCCGAGGGTCACCAATGAGGTAGATAGTAGTTCAGGACTGCTCTCTGGTTGTGGTAGGATGGTTCAGTTGCCTGATAACAGCTGGGAAGAAACTGTCCCGGACTATTATTTAAATGGTGGCCGATTGGGAAAAGGGGAGATGCAGCGAGACCTGGGTGTCATGGTACACCAGTCATTGAAAGTAGGCATGCAGGTGCAGCAGGCAGTGAAAAAAGCGAATGGTATGTTAGCTTTCATAGCAAAAGGATTTGAGTATACAGGAGCAGGGAGGTTCTACTTCAGTTGTACAGGGTCTTGGTGAGACCACACCTGGAGTATTGCGTGCAGTTTGGTCTCCAAATCTGAGGAAGGACATTATTGCCATAGAGGAGTGCAGAGAAGGTTCACCAGACTGATTCCTGGGATGTCAGGACTGTCTTATGAAGAAAGACTGGATAGACTCGGTTTATACTCTCTGGAATTTAGGAGATTAAGAGGGGATCTTATAGAAACTTACAAAATTCTTAAGGGGTTGGACAGGCTAGATGCAGGAAGATTGTTCCCGATGTTTGGGAAGTCCAGGACAAGGGGTCACAGCTTAAGGATAAGGGGGAAATCCTTTAAGACCGAGATGAGAAAGACTTTCTTCACACAGAGAGTGGTGAGTCTCTGGAACTTCTCTGCCACAGAGGGTAGTTGAGGCCAGTTCATTGGCTATATTTAAGAGTGAGTTGGATGTGGCCCTTGTGGCTAAGGGGATCAGAGGGTATGGAGAGAAGGCAGGTACGGGATACTGAGTTGGATGATCAGCCATGATCATATTGAATGGCGGTGCAGGCTCGAAGGGCTGAATGGCCTACTCCTGCACCTAATTTCTATGTTTCTATGTCCCTGAATCTGGAGGTGTGCGTTTTCACATTTCTGAACCTTTTGCCCGATGGGAGAGAGGAGAAGAGGGAGTGGCCAGGGTGCGACTGGTCCTTAATGATGCTGCTGGCCTTGCCAAGGCAGCGTGAGGTGTAGATGGAGTCAATGGAAGGGAGGTTGGTTTGTGTGACGGTCTGGGCTGCGTCCACAATTCGCTTTGCAAATACCTCTCCTGTGATGTTATAATAACGTGGTGAGCAGGGGAGACCATTCTGTTGTCAGACTTTTCAACGGTCCACCCACCGGCTCAGATGTATTCGCCATCTCCCAACCACAAGACAAGAACAGGAGCAGATTAGGCCATTCGGCCCGTCGAGTTTGCTCCACCATTCAATCATGGCTGATCTATTTTTTCCCCTCAACCCCATTCTCCTGCCTTCTCACCATAACCTTTGGCATCCTTACTAATCAAGAATCTTTCAATCTCCGCTTTAATAGACAACAGACAATACACAATAGGTGCAGGAGTAGGCCATTCGGCCCTTCGAGCCAGCACCGCCATTCAATGTGATCATGGCTGATCATACCCAATCAGTACCCCGTTCCTGCCTTCTCCCCATATCCCCTGACTCCGCTATTTTTAAGAGATATCCAGTGCAGACATTGGAATATCTCTCTGCAACTGTGACACTATGGCACTGAATCACTGTATTCTGCACTCTGGTACACTTCTCTTTACACTCCTAGCAAGGAACTGCAGTTGCTGGTTTATCGTAAAAAGACACAAAATGCTGGAGTAACTCAGCGGGTGAGGCAGCATCTGTGGAGAACATAGATAGGTGACATTTTGGGTCAGACTGATTGTGGTTGGAGGGATGGGGGATGAAACTGGAAGCAGGAAAAGAACAGAACAAATCAGAGCTGGCAACAGATGATCTCAGGCATGGTGGTTCCCTGACAGCCAATTGTGGGCTGGGGATGGTGTGCTCCCAGGAGGGATTCATCGTTGTGAATAGACCATAGACAATATGTGCCATTCAGGAGTAGGCCATTTGTGCCATTCATCAATGTGCTCATGGCTGATTAACCCCAATCAGTACCCTGTTCTTGCCTTCTCCCCATATCCCCTGGCTCTGCTATCTTTAAGAGCCCTATCTAGCTCAATGGAACTGGTTCACCAACTTTTAGTGGAGGAAGTGGAGAAGACAGGAGTGGGAGGGGAGAGTGGAGTGTATGTGGATGTTACCTAAAATAAGATAGCTCACTGTTCATACTGCTGGGTTGCAATCTGGGCGAGTGAAATACATGTGCATTGCATCAGGAATGCAGAAAAATAAACCAGCCAAGGAGGGCTTCATTCCTGTTTCCTTTGGCTGGGTGAAAATCACCTTGACTCTCCAGAGCTTAATCACTAAGGTTGAATGTTTGGAAATGTATCTCTGACTGCAAGTCTTTCCGCATGACTTTCTGCTTACTATTGACAAGCTTAATGGAAACTCCTGCTCCTTCCTCAACACCATGCTTCGATGCTGGGGTATGCGGAGGTGCAATGGCAATCTTGCTCGCCGCAACATCACACACACGCCCGACGTCAATTATACATAACTCACACAACAAAATTCCAAAAGAAAAGTGCAAAAAAAACAAGATATTCATGCAAAAACATAATTACAATAGACAAACATCAAGTGCTCGCAGGTAGACAAAAATGCTGGAGAAACTCAGCGGGTGAGGCAGCATCTATGGAGAGAGAATAGATGACGTTTCGAGAGCTTCCCAGCTCTCCCACAGCCCACTGTCTCCACCTCTTCCTTTCTTCCCCACCCACCCCCACATCAGTCTGTAGAAGGGTCTCGACCCGAAACGTCACCTATTCCTTCGCTCCATAGATACTGCCTCATCCGCTGAGTTTCTCCAGCATTTTTGTCCACCTTTGGTTTTTCCAGCATCTGCAGTTCCTTCTCAATCATCGAGTGCTCCGTGGATGAGGTGGGATTAGGGTCATGCAGGTCGGTTCAAGAACCTGATAACTGTAGGAAAGTATTTGCTCCTGAACCTGGTGGTGTGGGTCTTCATCCTTCCTGAGGTCATCTGTCGCCCACCCTGTTTTGTTCCGGTCTTTTCTCATCTCCGATTGTCCCCCCACCCCCACCCCCACACATCCCCCCATGTCTACCTTTCAGTCTGAAGACGGGTTCCAACCCGAAATATCACCTGTGCCTCTTCTCCAGAGATGCTGCCTGAGTTACTCCAGCACGTTGTGTCTATCTTCAGTCGGGTCTCCTGTACCTCCTGCCCGATGGTAACAGTCAGGACAATTTGAGGAAGGACATTCTTGCTATTGAGGGAGTGCAGCGTAGGTTTACAAGGTTAATTCCCGGGATGGCGGGACTGTCATATGCTGAGAGAATGGAGCAGCTGGGCTTGTATACTCTGGAGTTTAGAAGGATGAGAGGGGATCTTATTGAAACATATAAGATTGTTAAGGACTTGGACACGCTAGAGGCAGGAAATATGTTCCCGATGTTGGGGGAGCCCAGAACCAGGACTCTGCAGTTCTCTCTTAGAGAAATGGCAGATAGAGTTTAACCATCTAACCTGAGGTTGTAACTCCCTTGTACCCGAGAGAGTGAGGCTGACAATGTGTGAATCAAAAATGGTGCGTTCCCCATTGTTTTCACCTCTTACAGCCTCTGACAATCTGTAATCTACTCCCATTGATCCAGGCACCCAGACATGAAGTCCAACTGTAGACAAGATTGCTTTTGGGTGAATGTGGCGTATATTAGAGAATCGCCATCTGTTATTTTTGAAGACCTTGGCACAGAGAGACAATAAACAACAGGTGCAGGAGTAGGCCATTTGGCCCTTCGAGCCAGCACCGCCATTCAATGTGATCATGGCTGATCATCCCCAATCAGTATTCCGTTCCTGCCTTCTCCCCATATCCCCTGACTCCGCTATCTTTAAAGAGCTCTATCTAGCTCTCTCTTGAAAGCATCCAGAGAACCGGCCTTCACCGCCCTCTGAGGCAGAGAATTCCACAGACTCACAACTCTCTGTGAGAAAAAGTGTTTCCTCGTCTCCGTTCTAAATGGTTTACCCCTTATTCTTAAACTGTGGCCCCTGGTTCTGGACTCCCTCAACATCGGGAACATGTTTCCTGCCTCTAGTGTGTCCAAGTCCTTAATAATCATATATGTTTCAGTAAGATCACCGTTTCACTAAGATGTTTTCTGGAAGTCAATGGCTTAAATGACTGAATTCTCCGCCTTGCATAAATTTGTTCCAGGGATGTGACTAACCATGGGTTACACAAAATGCTGGAGAAACTCAGCGGGTGCAGCAGCATCTAAGGAGCGAAGGAGATAGGCGACGTTTCGGGTCGAGACCCTTCTTCAGACTGGTCAGGGATCAGGGAAACGAGAGATATAGACGGTGATGTGAGAGATAAGGAACAATGAGTGAAAGATATGCAAAAAAGTATCGATGATAAAGGGAACAAGCCATTGTAAGCTGATTGTGGTGTGAAAATGAGAAGCTAGTGCGACCAGGGCGTGGGAGGTAGACAGAGGCAGAGGGAATGCAGGGCCCCGAGGGCTGGGGGAGAGGTGGGAGGGGGGAGACAGCAAGGGTTAACAGAATTGAGAAAATTCAATGTTCAAGCCCAAAGGATGCAAACTCCCCAAGCGGAATATGAGGTGCTGTTCCTCCAACTTGCGGTGTTGCTCACTTCTGGCCATGGAGGAGGCCCAGGACCGAGAGGTCGGTATACGGAATGGGAGGGGGAGTTGAAGTGCTGAGCGACCGGGAGGTCGGGTTGGTTATTGCGGACCGAGCGGAGGTGTTCGGCGAAACGATCGCCAAGCCTCCGCTTGGTCTCACCGATATAGATCATCTGGCATCTGGAGCAGCGGATGCAGTAGATGAGGTTGGAGGAGGTGCAGGTGAACCTCTGTCGGACCTGGAAGGACTGCTTGGGTCCCTGAAAGGAGTGGAGGGGGGAGGTGAAGGGACAAGTGTTGCATTTCTTGCGGTTGCAAGGGAAAGTGCCCGGGGAAGGAGTAGAGCGGGAGGGGAGGGAAGAATTGACAAGGGAGTCGCGGAGGGAGCGGTCTTTGCGGAAGGCAGACAGGGGGGGAGATGGGAAGTTGTGTGGCGGTGGAGGGGTCACGTTGGAGGTGGCGAAACTGGCGGAGGACTATCTGTTGTATTTGCCGGCTGGTGGGGTGAAAGGTGAGGACCAGGGGGACTCTGCCCTGTTTTGCGAGTGGGGGAATGGGGGAGAGGGCAGTGTTGCGGGGTATGATCTATATCGGTGAGACCAAGCGGAGGCTTGGCGATCGTTTCGCCGAATACCTCCGCTCGGTCCGCAATAACCCAAACCCGACCTCCCGGTGGCTCAGCACTTCAACTCCCCCTCCCATTCCACATCCGACCTCTCGGTCCTGGGCCCTCCTCCACGGCCAGAGTGAGCAACACCGCAAGCTGGAGGAACAGCACCTCATATTCCGCTTGGGGAGTCTGCATCCTTTGGGCTTGAATATTGAATTTTCTCAATTCTGTTAACCTTGCTGTCTCCTCCCCTTCCCACCTCTCCCTCAGCCCTCGGGCCCTGGCATTCCCTCTATCTCTATCTCCCTCCCCCACCCAAGTCGCACCAGCTTCTCATTTTCACACCACAAACAGCTTACAATGGCTTGTTCCCTTTATCACCGATACTTTTTTGCATATCTTTCACTCATTGTTCCTTATCTCTCACATCACCGTCTATATCTCTCGTTTCCCTGATCCCTGACCATCTGAAGAAGGGTCTCGACCCGAAACGTCGCCTATCTCCTTCGCTCCTTAGATGCTGCTGCACCCGCTGAGTTTTTCTCCAGCTTTTTGTGTACCCTCGATTCTCCAGCATCTGCAGTTTCTTCTTTAAAACATTGAATTTTCTCAATTCTGTTAACCCTTGCTGTCTCCTCCCCCTCCCACCTCTCCCCCAGCCCTCGGGGCCCTGGCATTCCCTCTGTCTCTGTCTACCTCCCCCGCCCTGGTCGCACCGGCTTCTCATTTTCACACCACAAACAGCTTACAATGGCTTGTTCCCTTTATCATCGATACTTTTTTGCATATCTTTCATTCATTGTTCTTTATCTCTCACATCACCGTCTATATCTCTCGTTTCCCTGATCCCTGACCAGTCTGAAGAAGGGTCTCGACCCGAAACGTCGCCTATCTCCTTCGCTCCTTAGATGCTGCTGCACCCGCTGAGTTTCTCCAGCATTTTGTGTAACCCTCGATTCTCCAGCATCTGCAGTTTCTTCGTCAATTTGTTCCACGGATGTGACTAACCATGTCAGACCAATGTTAATTCTGCATTTTTAAATGTCCTGAGAGCATTAAGAGTTAATGAAGTACCCTCATAAGTGCCCTGGTTCAAGGAAATGACCTACAGGGAGAGGCTGAGCAGGCTAGGACTCTATTCCTTGGAGCCCAGGAGAATGAGGGGTGATCTTATAAAAATGTTTCAACTCAAGAGAGGAATAGATCGGGTAAATGCACAATCTTTTACCCAGACTGCGGAATCGAGGACCAGAGGACATAGGTTTAAGGTGAGGGGGGGAAAGATTTAATAAGAACCTAGTGGCAACTTTTTTACACAAAGGGTGGTGGGTGTATGAAGCAAACTGCTGGAGGAGGTAGTTGAGGCAGGGACGATCTCAACATTTACAAAAACATTTGGACAGGTACATAGATAGGAAAGGTTCAGGGTGATGTGCAGGCAGGCAGGACTAGTGCCAATGGGGCATGCTGGTCGGCGTGGGTAAGTTGGGCCAAAGGGTCTATTTTTACGCTGTATTATGCCCCTGTCCCACTTAGGAAACCTGAACCGACACCTCTGGAGACTTTGTGCCCCGCCCAAGGTTTCCGTGCGGTTCCCGGAGGTTCCCGGAGGTTTTTGTCCTCCGGCAACCACCTTCAACTAGCATTGCAACCGGCTTCGACTAAAAAATTACCAATATTTAAAACGGAAACCACTTTCGACCATTAGGGAGACTGACAAAAACCTCCGGGAACCGCAGGGAAACCTTGGGTGGGGCGCAAAGTCTCCAGAGGTTCCGTTCAGGTTTTCTAAGTGGGACAGGGGCACTACTCTACCGCTGCAGTCACGGTGGCGCAGAATGGAGCGCCAGACACCCGGGTTCGATCCCGACTACGGGTGCTGTCTGTATGGAGTTTGTACGTTCTCCCCATGACCTGCGTGGGTTTTATCCGAGATCTTCGGTTTTCTCCCACACTCCAAAGACGTGCAGGTTTGTTGGTTAATTAGCTTGGTGTAAATGTAAATCAGAAATTGTCCAGTGCTGAGTGATGCTCTACCTAGAGCTTCTCAGCGTTCTACGTCCAAAACGAGATCTAAGAAGGTTACCTTCTTTGAGCCGACTGAGAATTTGGTCCTTGGTGTGGAAATGATAGGACCAATGAAACATCAGTGAGGGTCAGTTCAGATTCAGATTCAGATTCAATTTTATTGTCATTGCATTTTTCAGCTCAACAAAATGGTTTAGCCTGCAGTCATAACATAGCATAAATAACAAAACACACACTCAACACAGTTTAACATCCACCACAGGGAGTCCACCAGGCACCTCCTCACTGTGATGGAAGGCAAAAGTCCCAAAGTCCTTGTCTCTTCCCTCCTCGCTCTCCCTCTGCGCTGAGGTGATCCAGGCCTCCGATGTTGTGACCCCACCGAGTGATGTTAAGTAAATCAGTCCCGCAGCTGAATCCGAGCTCCGCGAACGGGCCGGTTCAAAGTCCGCGGCCCGGGGCGGTCGAAGCTGCCGAAGTTGCCGCCCTCCAGTCCAGCGGACGGAGCTGTTGTTGCGCGAGCCCCGGAAAAACAGGCCACCAACCTGTGACCTGCGAGCTCCTGACGCTATCGTCCACTGGGTCCGCGGCCGAGCCTCCGAGGCTCCGAAGTCGGGTCGGAAGTCGGATCGCAACGCCACCACAGCCCCGAAGTCAGCCAGCCTCGCGTCGGTAAGTCCTGGCTCTGCCTCCGGAGCCTCGAGGTCGGTCCCAGTTGGAGGCCGCCAGCTCCGCGGTAGGCCTCAGCGCAGACGAAGTCGGAGACGGGGGATACGACAAGGAAGGACGCATCCCCCCGAAGGAAGAGTCAAAAAACATGTTCCTCCCACCCCCCCCCCCACACATACACAACTAAAATAAACCGAAATAAACTGTAACAACGGGACAAAAGAAAAGAAAACAAAAAAAGAAAAGATAAACGGACTGCAGGCGAGCCGCAGCTGCCAGGCAGCGCCGCCACTTCCGGACAGTTAAGGACCAGGGTCAATAAGGTTTGGGCAAAACCGCAAGGATGTTGCCAGGACTTGAGAGCCTGAGCTATAGGAAGAGGGTCTAGAGTCAAGAGTCAAGAGTGTTTTATTGTCATATGGCACCAACGTTGGAGGAGTTGCGGGACAGTGAGGAAGGCTGTCAGAAGTGCAGCAGCAGAAAGATCATCTGCAGATACGGGTGAAGACATGGCAGGTGGAGTTTAACCCGAGCAAGTGCGAGGATGGAGCACTTTGGGAGGTTAAAAGTCAGGAGAGAGTATACAGCTAATGGCAAGCCCTTTAATGGCACACTGATGTGTAGCGGGATCTCCGAGTCCATAGCTCACTGAAGGTGGCAGCACAGCTAGATGGGTTGGTTAGGAAGGCGTATGGTTGTGTTTATTGCTAAAGATAAACTCCATCTGCCAAGTAAGCGACAAAGGCTGGAGATGAAAAGGAGACAAAGGGTGTCAGTTAAGGAGAGAAGAGGAGTTAAATGTAAAACCAGATGAGTTAAAGGGGGGGGGGGGGGGCGAGAAGAAAGAGGGACAGGACTGGGTGAGAAATGGGTGGGATTTAAGCGTGAGATATAGGCGTCTTTCTTACATAGAACACAAAGTCCTGGAGCATCCCAGCGGGTCAGGCAAATACCGTGGGAATTGGGCAATTAGTGTTTTGGGTCGGGACCCTTTTATAGTCTGAAGCCCGAAACGTTGCCAATCCATGTCCTCCAGAGATGCTGCCTGACCCGCTGAGTTATGCCAGCATTCTGTGTTCCAGGGAGAAATGGGTGACCTTATAGTGTTAATCCTTCTATTAAATAGCTAAGAGGGGGACCATATATTTTGGGAGAACAACATGTCCAAGGGAGGTGTGATAGTGCGAGGATGATCAGCATACAGGCAGCATAAAGAGTCACATCTGCAAGTACTGGCTCTGTCTCATATTCATTCCCACTCCAACATTGTGACTGCACTTCCAAAGGCAAGGAATGTGCCTTATCCTGGATACTCAGAGTGGAAATGCATTCCCAGTGCAAGGGGATGGGCAGCGAATCAAGAGGGCAGTGGAGCTAGGTTTCAGTGAAAACATTCTTGTAGAACAAGGTGGACCCGTGTTTGGGAAGCTCCCCAACTTGTGCAGAGAGTTCTTTCTCAGACGTTTGCCTTAGACACTGCCCTGGATTCAACCCAAACTTTATAAATGGTCCCTTGTTGAACTTAGAGAATGAAAATAGGTTTAATTTGATGGATTTATGCTGATAGTAAAACAAATTCAACAGTGAAACAGCTAAGTAAGGCCAAGGCTAGGGTGTGGAGACACAAGAGACAGCAGACGGTGGAATCTGGAGCAACAGTCCGCTGGAGGAACGCTGTGGCCACAGGCAGCTCTCGCTTGCAGGCCCTTGCCGTCCCCACTCCAACCTCTCCACACTCAGCACCCACCATGCCCAGGGTACTAACTCATGGAACAACTCTGCCATAGCCATGCAGCACGGAAACAGGTCATTCAACCCAACTTCCCAACGCCAACCATGATGTCCCATCCACACTAGTCCCACCTGTCGCTTTCCCCCCACAGTCTTCTAAACCTGTCCTATCCATGTACCTGTCCAAATGTCTTTTAACGTTGCCACAGTATCTGCTTCAACCACCTCCTCTGGCAGCTCGTTCAGTAAGATTGTTAAGGGTTTGGTCACGCTAGAGGCAGGAAACATGTTCCTGATGTTGGGGGAGTCCAGAACCAGGGGCCACAGTTTAAGAATATGACAACCAGCTTGGCAACATCTTTCCTATTGCATGGTGACCAAAACTGAACACAATGATCCAAAATGTGTAGGAAGGAACTGCAGGTGCTGGTTTAAATCGAAGATAAACACCAAATGCTGGAGTAACTCAGTGGGACAGGCAGCATTTCTGGAGAGAAGGAATGGGTGACATTTCGGGTCGAGACCCTTCTTCAGACTAAAATGCCACTCCAGAGATGCTGCCCGTCCCGCTGAGTTACTCCAGCATTTTGTGTTTATCTTCGATTTAAACCAGCATCTGCAGTTCCTTCCTACACATTTTGGATCATTGTGTTCAGTTTTGGTCACCATGCAATAGGAAAGATGTTATCAAGCTGGAAAGAACGCAGAGAGGATTATGAGGACAATGCCAGGAATCGAGGGCCTGAGCTACAGGGAGGGGTTGGGCAGGCTAGGACTTTATTCCATGGAGTGTAGGAGGCTGGGGGTTAACATTAGAAAGGTGTATCAAATCATGAGGAGAACATATAGGGTGAATGCACAGAGTCTTTTGCCCAAGGTGGGGGAATCAAGCACCAGAGGACAGATTTAAAGTGAGAGGGGAAAGATTTAATAGGAAGGGGCAATTCCTTCACTCAGAGGCTGGTGGGTGTATGGAACAATAGACAATAGACAATAGGTGCAGGAGTAGGCCGTTCGGCCCTTCGAGCCAGCACCGCCATTCAATGTGATCATGGCTGATCATCCCCAATCAGTGCCCCGTTCCTGCCTTCTCCCCATATCCCCTGACTCTGCTATCTAACTCTCTCTTGAAAGTATCCAGAGAACCGGCCTCCATGCGGCAGAGAATTCCAGACTCACAACCCTCTGTGAAAAAAAGTGTTTCCTCATCTCTGTTCTAGGTGACTTAGCCCTTATTCTTAAATCAGTCTATCAATCCAACAAATCTCTGTGTCCTCGATACATTTTAAAATTGAGCAGCGCAGTTCACACATAATTTAACCGTGCAATTTTCAAAATATGTCAGGCATGTCCCAGACATCTTTGTTAAAAGTGTCGAGAAGGCTCTATCATCTGTGCCAAACTAAAGGACTTTGAAACATTGGCAGATCAATAAGTGCAGTACGTGATAACCACTGACAGAGTGTCAGGTCAAATTATGCTTCCTTTCCTCAGACATGCTTCCTTAAACAAATGGTGGAGGCTTTCTAAGACCATCCCCACATAATCAGAATCAAGCATAGACACAAAATGCTGGAGTAACTCAGCGGGACAGGCAGCATCTCTGGAGAGAAGGAGTGGGTGACGTTTCGGGCCGAGACCCTTCTTCAGACTAGTTAGGGAAAAGGGAAATGAGGGGTATAGACGGTGATGGAGAGAGATAAAGAACAATGAATGAAAGATATGCGAAAAAAGTAACGATGATAAAGGAAACAGGCCTTTGTTAGCTGTTTGTTGTGTGAAAATGAGAAGCTGGGGTGCGGTTTGGGATCAATGATGTTGCCTGAAGTCGAGGTCCTGAGCTATGAGGAGAGGTTCTGCAGGCTGGAACTTTATTCTTTGGAGTGCAGGAGGATGAGGTGTTTAATATAGAGTTGTATATTAGGATCAGCAAGGCCGGCTCCGTCCTGGGGACGAGTTGGATTCACGGGAGGTGGTCTTGCAAGGGGAGGATGCTCCTCCAACTGCGGAGCATCCTGGACAATACAGCTCACCACCCTCCGTGACACACTGGTCAACTTGAGGAGCACCTTCAGCAACAGACTGGTTCCACCAAGTTGCAGCACAGAACGCCACAGGAGATCCTTCTTCCCTGTGGCTATCAAACTGTACAACTCCTCCCCCTTCTGTCGTGGAGTAGACTGAGACTGACTCCCCTCCCCCCAATCCCCCTCCCCTCCCCAATCTTTGCACATCCCCAATCCTTTCCACTCGTCACTTTAATTTCATGTTTCATGCATTTTGTGTTTTAGACAATAGACATTAGACAATAGACAATGGTTGCAGGAGTAGGCCATTCAATGTAATCATAGACATAGACATAGAAAATAGGTGCAGGAGTAGGCCATTCAGCCCTTCGAGCCAGCACCACCATTCAACATGATCATGGCTGATCATCCAACTCAGTATCCCGTACCTGCCTTCTCTCCATACCCTCTGATCCCCTTAGCCACAAGGGCCACATCTAACTCCCTCTTAAATATAGCCAATGAACTGGCCTCTGTGGCAGAGAATTCCAGAGACTCATCACTCATGTGAAAAAAGTCTTTCTCATCTCGGTTTTAAAGGATTTCCCCCTTATCCTTAAGCTGTGACCCCTTGTCCTGGACTTCCCCTACATCGGGAACAATCTTCCTACATCTAGCCTGTCCAACCCCTTAAGAATTTTGTAAGTTTCTATACGATCCCCTCTCAATCTCCTAAATTCTAGAGAGTGAGAGGGGCTGATCATCCCCAATCACTACCCCATTATAATTTCATGTTTCATGTATTTTGTGTTTTATAACTGTTGGCCGATCAATTTCCCTCCTGGGATGAATAAAGTCCTATTGTATATTATAGAGGTGTATAACATCACGTGGCCAATAGTTAGGGTGAATACAGTCTTTTCCCCGGGATGGGGGAATCAACTAGCGGGTAAAGGTTGAGAGGGGAAGCAAGAGGTGTTTGGTGCCTATTCCACCCTTTCATGAGGTGAATTCCAGATCCCTTCAACTTGCCACTTCAACCCTTTTTTAAACTAACAAGTCTTTAGGGTCTGGTTAAGGTCCGCTCTGCTAAGAACTCCAGCAAATCTAAGACCTGTTCACCAAAGCACATGAAAGGATCAGCCTTATACTCAACTAAAGATCCAACCACCAACATCCGGGGGTGGCACAGTGGCGCAGCGGGTAGAGCTGCTGCCTTACAACACCACAGACCCGGGTTCCATCCAGATCTCAGGTGCTGTCTGTGTGGAATTTGCATGTTCGCCCCGTGACCTGCGTGGCTTTTCTCCGGGTGCTCCGGTTTCCTCCCACACTCCAAAGACGTGCGGGTTTGAAGGTTAATTGTTTTAGGTAAAATTGTAAATTGACCCTAGTGTGTAGGATAGGGCTAGTACATGGGGTGATCGCTGGACGGCGAGGAGAAAAAACACACGGTCACAGTGAGAACGCGCAAACTCCATACAGACGGCATCGGAGGTCAGGATCGAACCCAGGTCTCTGGCGCAGCGAGGCAGTGGCTCTACCCGCTGCGCTGACAAACGAATGGAGATTTCACTGGAAATTATAGTTCATGATAGGTTGGATTTAAGGAACCTGTTTTGCCCAGAACCTGTAGCCCTGGTCCCAGAATAAGAAAGTGGCCATTGAGGGTTGAGCAGGAAGAACGTGCAGAAGTCGAGGATCAGTCACGATCTCGATGAGGGACAGGGTTGACCCAAAGGGCAGGTTGGCCTATTTGATGTCCCATTTCAATAGACAATAGACAATAGACAATAGGTCCAGGAGTAGGCCATTAGGCCCTTCGAGCCAGCACCGCCATTCAATGTGATCATGGCTGATCATCCACAATCAGTACCCCGTTCCTGCCTTCTCCCCACATCCCCTGACACTGCTATCTTTAAGAGCCCTATCTAACTCTCTCTTGAAAGCATCCAGAGAATTGGCCTCCACTGCCTTCTGCGGCAGTGAATTCCGCAGTTTCACAACTCTCTGTGTATAAAAATGTTTCCTCATCTCCGTTATAACTGGCCTACCCCTTATTCTTAAACCGTGGCCCCTGGGTTTGGACTCCCCCAACATTGGGAACATATTTCCTACCTCTAGTGTGTCCAATCCCTCAATAATCTTATATGTTTCAATAAAAACCCCTCTCATCCTTCTAAATTCCAGAGTGTACAAGCCCAGCCGCTCTATTCTATCAACATATGCCAGTCCCGCCATTCCGGGAATTAACCTGGTGAACCTACGCTGCACTCCCTCAATAGCAGGAATGTCCTTCCTCAAATGTCCTTCCTACGTTCTCCTGTAATCTCCTTTCTCACAAAGAAAATACTTTCAAACCGCAGTAACATGTTCCGTCGGTTTGCACTTTCTCCTAAGTATTGTCACATCCTTCTGTTGCTGTGGCAACCACAATTGTACCCAGTATTCAATTCATCTAGTGGTTTATATAACTCCAGCCTGACCGCTCTGCACTTATATTCCATGCCACAGCAGATAAAGAGAAGCATCTTGTATTGAAGTTGAAGGTGTGGGAGACACTGAATGTCTGCAGTGAGGGAAGTGAATGAATGAATGAATAAGTTTATTGGCCAAGTATTCACACACAAGGAATTTGCCTTTGTGTTCCACCCACAAGTGACAACGACATACTGTGGCAGTTAGCAATGACACATAAAACATTAAACATTAATAATAAAACATTATTGATGAATCAAAAGGAGGCTACAGATTTTTGGTTATTGAGTAGAGCAACTACTCGTGGATAAAAACTGTTTTTATGTCCGGCTGTGGCAGCTTTGACAGTCCGGAGTCGCCTTTCAGAGGGAAATGATTCAAAGAGTTTGTGGCCAGGGTGAGAGGGGTCAGAGATGATCTTGCCCGCTCGCTTCCTGGCCCATGCAGTGTACAGTTCATCAATGGAGGGAAGGTTGCAGCCAATAATCTTCTCTGCTGAAAATGGGTCGAGCTGCTCGAGGGGGTAGTTGAGGCAGGTTCTATAACAACATTTTGATCCCCTAATTTGAGGAAGGATATTCTTGCTATTGAGAGAGTGCAGCGTAGGTTCACCAGGTTAATTCCCGGGATGGGGGGACTGTTATATGTTGAGAGAATGCAGCGGCTTGGTTTGTATACTCTGGAGTTTGGAAGGATGAGAGGGGATTTTATTGAAACATATAAGATTATTAAGGGTTTGGACACACTAGAGGCTGGAAACATGCTTCCGATGTTGGGGGAGTCCAGAACCAGGGGCCACAGTTTAAGAATAAGGTCATTTCGAACGGAGACGAGGAAACACTTTTTCACGCAGAGAGTTGTGAGTCTGTGGAATTCTCTGCCTCAGAGGGCGGTGGAGGCAGGTTCTCTGGATAATTTCAAGAGAGAGCTAGATAGGGCTCTTAAAGATAGCGGAGTCAGGGGATATGGGGAGCAGGCAGGAACGGGGTACTGATTGGGGATGATCAGCCATGATCACATTGAATTGCGGTGCTGTCACGAAGGGCTGAATGGCCTACTCCTGCATCTATTGTCTATTGAATACCTTATTTAGTTTAGTTTAGAGATACATCGCGGAAACAGGCCTTTCGGCCCACCGAGTCTGCGCCTACCAGCGATCCCCGCACACTAGCACTATCCTACACACACTAGCGACAAGTTATAATTTTACCGAGGCCAATTAACCTACAAACCTGTACGTCTTTAGAGTGTGGGACGAAACGGAGCACCCGGAGAAAACCCACGCAGGGCACAGGGAGAATATACGAACTCTGTACAGACAGCACCCGTAGTCAGGATCGAACCCGGGTCTCCAGTGCTGTGAGGCAGCAACTCTACCGCTGCGCCACCCTGCTGCCCCAAATGTGCGGGGCAGGTTTTTCACATGGGTGGTGGGTGCCTGGAACGCACTGCCAGGGGTGGTGGTGGAGGCAGATACGATAGTGGTGTTTAAAAGGTTTTTGGATAGGCACATGGATCCTATGATTATCCACTGGCTCTCTCTTATTCATTCTACTTGTTACATCCTCAGAAAATTCCAGGAGATTAGTCAAGCATGATTTCCCCTTCATAAATCTATACTGACTTTGACCAATCCTGTCATTGCTTTACAAATGCGCTGCTCTAACATCTTCAATAATCGACCCCAGCATCTCCCCCTACTACGGATGTAAGGCTAACTGGTCTATAATTACCCATTTTCTCTCTCCCTCCTTTCTTCAAAAGTGGAGTTACATTAGCTACCCTCCAGTCCACAGGAACTGATCCAGAGTTGAGAGAATATTGGAGAATGATCACCAATGCACCCACAATTTCTCAGGCCACCTCCTTGAGTACTCCGGGATGCAGAACATTAGGCCCTGAGGGCCTATCTGCTTTCAGTCCCAACAGTTTACCTAATACCATTTCCTGACTAATGTGGATATTTCCTGACTAATGTGGGATAGTCCCTGCTTCAACTACCGCCTCTGGCAGCGTGTTCCATACACCCACCACCCTTTGTGTGAAAAAGTTACCTCTCAGGTTCCTAGTAAATCTTTTCCCCTTCACCTTGAACCATGTCCTCTGGTCCTCGATTCCCCTACTCTGGGCAAAAGGACTGTGCGTCTATCCGATCTATTCCTCTCATGATATTATACACCTCAATAAGATCACCCCTCATCCTCCTGTGCTCCAAGATATAGAGCCCCAGCCTACTCAACCTCTCCCTGTAGCTCACACCCTCTAGTCCTGGCAACATCCTCGTAAATCTTCTCTAAACCCTTTCAAGTGTAACAACATCTTTCCTATAACATGGTGCCCAGAACTGAACACAATACTCTAAATGCGGTCTCACCAACGTCTTATACAACTGCAACATGACCTCCCAACTTCTACACTCAATACTCTGACTGATGAAGGCCAAAGTGCCAAAAGCCTTTTTGACCACCTTATCTACCTGCGACTCGACCTTCAAGGAACCATGCACCTGTACTCCTAGATCCCTCTGCTCTACAACACTCTCCAGAGGCCGAACATTCACTGTGTAGGTCCTGCCCTTGTTCGACATCCCAAAATGCAACACCTCACACTTCTCTGTATTAAATTCCATCAACCATTCCTCCGCCCACCTGGCCAATCGATCCAGATCCTGCTCCAATCTTTCACAACCATCTTCACTTTCTGCAAAACCACTAACTTTTGTATCATCAGCAAACTTACTCATCTTGCCCTGTACGTTCTCATCCAAATCATCAAAGACGAAACTTTGCCCCGTACACACTCGTATGTATAAACACAGTTTTATGTCATTCACACAGTTAATTTGAAGCAAATTCAACTGATCTTGAGAATACAATAGAATTTATACACAACAATTATAATTAGCTGGAAAGGTAAACAATGATCTCTTTAATTACAGACATGTAAACAGCAGAGGGAAGAATGCTCCAGGTGAGAACTACAATCGATGCATAATGTCAGTCACACACCACCGAACAAATGGGGCCGTGTGCATGAGTGAGTGAGTGAGTGAGTGAGTGTGTGGTGTGTGTGTGTGTGTGTATGTGTGTGTGTGTGTGTGTGTGTGTGTGCGTGTGTGTGCGTGCGTGTGCGTAGAAACATAGAAACATAGAAAATAGGTGCAGGAGCAGGCCATTCGGCCCTTCGAGCCTGCACCGCCATTCAATACGATCATGGCTGATCATCCAACTCAGTATCCTGTACCTGCCTTCCTCTCCATACCCCCTGATCCCTTTAGCCACAAGGGCCACATCTAACTCCCTCTTAAATATAGCCAATGAACTGGCCTCAACTACCTTCTGTGGCAGATAATTCTAGAGACTCACCACTCTGTGTGAAAAATGTTTTCCTCATCTCGGTCCTAAATGGAATTCCCCCTATATCCTTAGACTGTGACCCCTTGTTCTGGACTTCCCCAACATCGGGAACAATCTTCCTGCATCTAAGCCTATCCAACCCCTTAAGAATTTTGTAAGTTTCTATAAGATCCCCCCTCAGTCTTCTAAATTCCAGCGAGTACAATCCGAGTCTATCCAGTCTTTTCCTCACATGAAAGTCCTGGACATCCCAGGAATCAGTCTGGTGAACCTTCTCTGTACCCCTTCTATGGCAAGAATGTCTTTTTCTCAGATTTGGAGACCAAAACTGTACGCAATACTCCAGGTGTGGTCTCACCAAAACCCTGTACAACTGCAGTAGAAACCTCCCTGCTCCTACACTCAAATCCTTTCGCTATGAATGCTAACATACCATTTGCTTTCTTCACAGCCCTGCTGCACCTGCATGCCTACTTCTCAATGATTGGTGTACCAATGACACCCAGGTCTCGTTGCATCTCCCCTTTTTCCTAATTTGCCACCACTAAGATAATAGTCTACCCTCCTGTTTTTGCCACCAAAGTGGATAACCTCACATTTGTCCACATTATACTGCATCTGCCATGCATTTGCCCACTCACCCAGCCAAGTCACCTTGCAGCCTCCTAGCATCCTCCTCACACCTAACACTGCCCCCCAGCTTCGTGTCATCCGCAAACTTGGAGATGTTGCATTCAATTCCCTCGTCCAAATCATTAATGTATATTGTAAATAGCTGGGGTCCCAGCACTGAGCCTTGCGGTACCCCACTAGTCACTGCCTGCCATTCTGAAAAGGACCCGTTTACTCCTACCCTTTGCTTCCTGTCTGCCAGCCAGTTCTCTATCCACATCAATACTGAACCCCCGATACCGTGTGCTTTAAGTTTGTATACTAATCTCTTATGTGTGTGTATGTGTGAGTGTGTGTGTGCGCGTGCGAGTGTGTGCGTGTGTGTGCATGTGTGTGCATGTGTGTGCATGTGTGTGCATGTGTGTGCATGTGTGTTTGTGGGTGTGTGTGTGCGTGCGTGCGTGTGTGTGCGTGTGTATGTGCGTGCGTGTGAGTGCGTGTTTGTGTGTGTGCATGTGTGTGTGTGTGTGTGTGTGTGTACATGCGTGTGCATGTGTGTGTGTGTGCGCGCGTGTGTGTACATGCGTGTGAGTGCGTGTGTGTGCGTGCGTGTGTGTGCTTGTGAGTGCTTGTGCGTGTGCGTGCGTGTGAATGTATGCGTGTGCGTGCGTGTGTGTGCTTGTGAGTGTGTGCGTGCGTGTGCGCGTGTGTGTGCATGTGGGGAGTGAGTAGTGCTGGGGGCGGTCGCACATTTGTTCCATCGTAGACTGTGCTTCTACACAAGAGAGTTCCAGGAAATAATGACTGCAGTTCAAGGTTAAAAGCCTTTCAAAACAGATGATAGAAGCCAAGGGAACAGTGTGCAGAATGCATCCTATTCAGCTGAATAGGCAAATGTTTCTCTCCATTTTAAAGGAAAGAAAACTGCAGTTAATTGGAAATGTAATATTTGAGAAAATAACAATTGACTCAACAGCAAATAAATTAAATGTCATTAAATCTCTTCCACGGTTAACCTTGAAGGCATACGTTTCATTTTCCAATGAGTGCAGTTTTACATTGTTTCCAGTCTAGAGTTTTCCTATTCACTGCAATCTTTGTCAGTCAGATTCAGATTCAGATTCAGATTCAGATTCCTTTATTGTCATTCAGACCTTTCGGTCTGAACGAAATTTGTTACCTTGCAGTCATAACATGTAATAAATTAAAACAAAACACACAATAAACACATAATTTAACGTCATTAACTCAGAAATGGGATGTTACTCTCCTGTGTGGTTCTCAAACCTCCAGACTCAGGAACAGCTTCTTCCATGAGCTGGGGTACAGTCCGATTCACCTCTACTCCACTGCGGACATTGGGCAGTGTTTCTCGCTGCTTGAGGAGAGAGACAAGTCTTCGTCCGCACGGTTGTAAATCTAACCACTGGCTATGTTCTGACCCACACCTGCAAATATAGTGATTGTCAAGATGTCTAAGAATAGTTATGGGCCTGTCCCACTTGCACAATTTTTCCGGTGACTGCCGGCACCCGCCACAGTCGCAGCAGGTGGCGGAAAATGTTAAACATGTTGTGAGTGGTCGCCCAAAGAGGCGTACTTTGTTCTGGTCGCCGCTGGATTTTCAACACGTTTAACAATTTTGGCCACCTGCTGCGACTATGACAGGTGCCGGCAAGTCACCGAATAAATCACGTAAGTGGGACAGGCCCTTTAGACATTATTATCTCTTACAATTAGATGTCAGAGAATGTGGTTTGTGATGATTCTTTTCCTCCCTTCTTTTAGTGTCAGAGAGTGAGAGAGCTATCCAGCATGGAAATAGGCCCTTCAGCCCATTGTGCTCACGCTGACCTAGGTGGCATGGTCATACGGCCATATGGGATAGGAGTTGAATTAGGCCATTCGGCCCATCAAGTCTATTCAATCATGGCTGATCTATCTCTCCCTCCTAACCCCATTCTCCTGCCTTCTCCCAATAACCTCTGACTACCATACCAATCATGAGTATCACAAGCATTCTGGGCCAATCTCATTTACCTGCATTTGGCCCGTTGCTCTCTACACCCTTCCTAGCCACACTGTACATATTTCCAAATGTCTTTTGAATATCATCATTGTATCCGCTTCAATAGCTTTCCCTGACAATCCGTTCCAGATACGGACTCCCCTCTGAGTGAAAAAGTTGCCACTGAGGTCCCTCTTAGATCTTCCCCCTCCCACCGTAGGTCTATGCCAAGTAGTCTTTAATACTTCTATCCTGGGAGGAAGGTTCTGACTGTCATGCCTATCTGCGCCTCTCAATATTTTATAAACTTCTATCAGGTTCCCCCTCAACCTCAGGATTTTTCAAGACAGAGGTTTCCCACACAAAACCCAACGGCAGAAGTCGAGGTAATATGTGATCAAAGTATATAAATTATGAGAGGCATAAGTAGAGGAAGGCGCTGCCAGGGGTGGTGGTGGAGGCTGATACGATGGTGGTATTTACGAGGTTTTTAGACAGGCACATGGATATGCAGTGAATGGAGGGATATGGATCGCGTGCAGGCAGAAGGGATTAGTTTAATAAACAATAGATAATAGACAACAGGTGCAGGAGTAGGCCATTCGGCCCTTCAAGCCATTCAATGTGATCATGGCTGATCATCCCCAATCAGTCCCCCGTTCCCGCCTTCTCCCCATATCCCCTGACTCCGCTATCTTCAAGAGCCCCATCTAGCTCTCTCTTGAAAGTTTCCAGAGAACCGGTCTCCACCGTCCTCTGAGACAGAGAATTCCACTGACTCACAACTCTCTGTGTGAAAAAGTGTTTCCTCGCCTCCGTTCTAAATGGCTTACCCCTTATTCTTAAAACTGTGGCCCCTGGTTCTGGACTCCCCCAACATCGGGAACATGTTTCCTGCCTCTAGCATGTCCAAACCCTTAATAATCTTATATGTTTCAATAAGAATCCCTCTCATCCTTCTAAAGTCCAGAGTGTACAAGCCCAGCCGCTCCATTCACTCAGCATATGACTTGGCATTATGTTAATCACGGACATTGTGAGCCAAAGAGCCTGTTCCTGTGCAATACTATCCTAGTCCGATTGTATCTAATTTTTTTTGTCAAATAAAAACTCACCTATTTGGGAAAAATTCTAAGAATCACTAATTTTGCTGTCAGTGGCTGGATGGGAGGACGGATGCTTCAATGTCTAAATAGGAAGCCACATAAAGGATAGAATACTGATGTTTACAACAAAGTAGGCTTAGGTTTATTATTGCTTATTGCTTCGCCGAACACCTCAGCTCGGCTCGCAATAATCAACCTGACCTCCCGGTGGCTCAGCACTTCAACTGCCCCCTCCCATTCTGAATCCAACCTTTCTGTCCTGGGCCTCCTCCATGGCCAGAGTGAGGACCACTGTAAATTGGAGGAGCAGCACCTCATATTTCGCTTGGGCAGTTTACACCCCAGCGGTATGAACATTGACTTCTCTAATTTCAGGTAGTCCTTGCTTTCTCATCCCCTTCTCAGCTCTCCCTCAGCCCACTGGCTCCACCTTTTCCTTTCTTCTGAACCGTCTACCCCCCCCCCCCCCCCCCACCCCCCCCCCCCCCCCGCCCCACCCTCACATCAGTCTGAAGAAGGGTTTCGGCCCGAAACATTACCTATTTCCTTCGCTCCATAGATGCTGCTGCACCCGCTGAGTTTCTCCAGCACTTTTGTCTACCTTAGTTTTATTATTGTCATATTTACTACGGTGCGGGCCCCATAGCAGAAACGTCCACGTCGCGGGGCTGGAAACTGGAAGCATCCTGAGCTAATTCTGCTACCACCATCATCGATTGCGACAAGTGATGGCTTCCACTGATTGTCGCCGGGAGCTCGCGTCCTTCGGGAGGGACGATGTCAGCGAGGTCAACATTTGTAGCATGACGGACACGAAAAGAAGAAGACTAAGGAATGCTCAGGTTTGTATACCAGCCAATTAGATCAGATATACAATACTTTAATACAATCAATTCAAACTCAAATACCATCATCATCGGCGGTCACTCGAAGCGAGTTTGGCTGCCCACTCCACTCCAAATATAATAGTCAGAGCAAAGGGTGCAGAATATATTTCTCAGCATGCGGGCAAATGGGACGAGTGTAGATAGATAGATTGATAGAAGTAGAATGGCATTTATTGTCATTTAAACATACAATGTTCAAACGAGATTACTTTCCTGCGGTCATAACAGCAAAAAACACACAATTGACACAATTCCACAATTCCACAATTGACAATAGAAAATAGGTGCAGGAGTAGGCCATTCGGTCCTTCAATGGGGAGCAGGGAGAATAAGGAATGACCAGGGTGGTAAGTACATTTGCAATCGTGAGATGCGATGAGCTGGGATTCGTGTTTACAGGTACTATTTATAAAACTAAGTGAACAATTTCAGTCAGAGCAAAGTTCCAATGAACTGAAATGGCATTATTTATCATCCATCATATTAATACACCTGACCTACCCAACACTCTCACACATGAAGAAACTAACCTTCTCTTGTGTCAGTCAAGAAATAATGAAACAATCACATTACATTACTCCTGGTTCACTCGCCAGTTACATGTGTTGAAGCATGTCACAATATCTCACGCAGTTATTCACTGAAGATTCACTCTAACCTTTAATCCTTTCATAAGTCATGATTTGGTAAGATAAATATGCTTCGCAATCTTAACTTGGCTTAAAGTAGTTGATAGTTATTAAGATAATCTTCATAGAATATAGAAAATAGAATGGTTTGACCCGCACTGTCTGTGTCAGATGTGGGGGTTTGTGGGTTAATTGGCCCTCTATAAATTGCCCCTAGTTCAGGGAGTGCATGAGAAAGTTGGATGGAACGAGTGTGAACGGGTGATCGATGGTCGGTGTGGAATCGGTGGGATGAAGGGCGTGTTTAATGTGGATAAATGTGAGGTTATCCACATTGGTAGCAAAAACGGGAAGGCGGATTATTATCTAAATGGCGTCAAGTTGGGAAAAGGGGAAGTACAACGGGATCTGGGGGTCCTTGTTCATCAGTCAATGAAAGTAAGCATGCAGGTACAGCAGGCAGTGAAGAAAGCGAATGGCATGTTGGCCTTCATAACAAGAGGAGTTGGGTGTAGGAGCAAAGAATCCTTCTGCAGTTTGTGCAGGGCCCTATTGAGACACACCTGGAATATTGTGTTTAGAAGGATGAGAGGGAATCTTATTGCAACATATAACATTATTAAGGGTTTGGACACGCTAGAGACAGGAAACATGTTCCCAATGTTGGGGGAGTCCAGAACTAGGGGCCACAGTTTAAGAATAAGGGGTAAGCCATTTAGAACGGAGACGCGGAAACACATTTTCACACAGAGAGTTGTGAGTGTGGAATTCTCTGTCTCAGAGGGCGGTGGAGGCCGGTTCTCTGGATACTTTCAAGAGAGAGCTTGAGGGGGCGCTTAAAGATAGCAGAGTCAGGGGATATGTGCAGAAGGCAGGAACGGGGTACTGATTGGAGATGATCAGCTATGATCGCATTGAATGGCGGTGCTGGCTCGAAGGGCCGAATGGCCTATTCCTGCACCTATTGTCTATTGTTTCTATGCTGTGTCTCTAAACTAAATTAAGCTGTCCCAAAACCTAGCTGTGATGCAACCCAACAATATGTATTTCACGATTCATCTGTATAAATTGGCCACAGGGTTTGAGTGATGGTAAGGCCCAAGCAATCACAAAATCAGAAAATGTTTTCAAAACAAAGATGAGAATTACGTTTAATGTTAAATTCTTAGCCTGCAGGAGAGCATTTGATTTGCTGCTTTTTATTTCTTTAACAATGTTCTTTTTTAGGGAAAGACAGAAACACAAGTGGACAGAGACTCCGAGCTATAGTTGAGTTTAGTTTAGAGATACAGCGTGCAAACGCACACGGTCCGCATCGACCAACGATCACCGGAACACTAGTTCTATCCCACACACTAGGGGGAATTTTACCAAGGCCAATTAACTTACAAACCCGCACACCTTTGGAATGTGGGAGGAAATCGGAGCAGCCGGAGAAAACCAACGAGGTCACAGGGAGAACGTGCAAACTCCTTACAGACAGCACCCGTAGTCAGGATGGAACCCCTGGTCTCTGGAGCTGTGAGGCAGCAGCTCTACCCGCTGCTCCACGGTGCTGCCCTTGATGTTTAAACCAGATGGACCTCGTCAGAACTGAAGAACTGGAAGGAACGGTGATTGATGAATCAGTGTGAATGACAGTGATTCATGGATATTTCCAAGAATCTGTGAATAGGGAATAAACATTGCCTTGGGAGCACTTACATGAGTGACAAGAAATGAATGAGAATTAGAAGCCCCTTTCGTTTCATTACACAAATTATGTTATTTCATAAAGTAGAAAAAGGCATTCAAAGCAAACTTTGTTGTAACAAGTGTTGAATATTTTGAGCTTCGAGTTTAATCTCATCCTATTAGCTGAAGGAGCATTCTATTCCCATTTTGTTCTGATTTTTCCCATCCCACAAGAAGATTCTCTGCCTCAGAGGGCGGTGGAGGCTGGTTCTCTGGATACTTTCTAGGGGGCGCCGTCCTGTGCGGTATGGCTGCCCAGCCTGCAGCTGTCTGTGTTTCACTCGTTTTTTTTAATTTTTAGTGAGTTTAGACTCCAAGTATTTTGGAGTCTATTCTTTTTTTTATGTGGGGGGTGGAGGGGGGGAGGGGGAAACTACTTTTCCTGGTGGGGGGGGCCTACCTGGTCGGGGAGGCAGCTTTTCTCCGGCTGCATCTTCGACCCGTCCTCCGCGGTTCTACTACCCAGCGGGCCTGGAGCGGCGTTTCTTGAGGAGGGGGGGGCCTCGAAGCCCTCGGCTTCGGCAAGCGGCACAGCGCTGGAGTGTGCTGGAGCGCCATCGCACGCGGAGCGGGCGATGCCTTGCCTGGGTCGCCGCGCTGGAGCTCCGGTGAGCTGAGACCGCCGAGAAAAAACATCGCGGAGCCGCGGGTCTGTGGCGCGGCCAGCTGCGGGCGGCGGCGCTGACGTCAACATCGGGAGCCAGTGGGGGAGCTCCATCCAGCGCCGCCTTGTTGGCTTCCGGAAGCCGCGGACTCCGGTAAGGAAGCGGCCGTTCCAGGTGTCCCAAGCCGCTGAGAGGATTCTCCCGTCGCCGGGGCACCACCACCCGGCGAGAACGGCCTGGAACATCGGGCCTCCGTGAAGGCGACTGCGGGGGCCTCAATAGGCCTGACTGTGGGAGGGCATGGGATGGGGACCGGACACTGGCCTACCCTCATAATGGGAACCATCGTGGGGGGATGTTTTTTGTGTTTAAAATCTCTTTATTATTGTTATGTCTGTATTCTTTTGTTATGTGCTGCATTGGCAAGAAACATTTCACTACACCAATTGGTGTACGTGACCAATAAATACCTTTGAACCTTTGTACTTTCAAGAGAGGGCTAGTTAGGGCTCTTAAAGATAGCGGAGTCAGGGGAAATGGGGAGAAGGCAGGAACGGGGTACTGATTGGGGATGATCAGCCATGATCACAATGAATGGCAGTGCTAGCTCGAAGGTCCGAATGGCCTACTCCTGCACCTATTGTCCATTGTCTATTAAGGGCTGGAGCTACTGGGAGAATCTGAGCAAGCTAAGGCATTATTCATTGGAGCGCAGAAGGATGAGGGTGATCTGATTGAGGCATACAAAATCATAAGAGGGATAGATCGGGTAAATGCAAAGTATTTTACCCAGATTCGGGGAATCAAGAACAGAGGACAAGGTGATGTGGAAAGATTTAGTAGAAACCTGAGGGGCAACTTTTTTACATCAAGGTTGGTAGGTATATGGAACAAGCTGCCAGAGGAAGTAGTTGCAGCAGCTACTATTACAATGTTTAAGAAACATTTTGACAGATACATGGATGTTAATCCTGGCTAAATTGGAGAGGCTAGGACTTCAAAATGGGGCAAAAGCTTCAGGGCTGTTGAGAGATTTGGTCAATTTGGAATTGCTCTCTGCAGAGCTGGGACAAGCTGCAGAGAGGTGCCAGTGTGTCTAGAGCTTAGATACAATTTGTAAGCAAAGAATAGGAACATCTGCAGACCCTGTCAATAAGGTGCAAAATGCAAGAATGGATTGGACGAGCAATTTACATGGATCGGATAAGTTTAGAGGAATATGGGCCAATTGTAGGCAGGAGAGATTGGTGTAGATGTTGGTCAGTTTAGGCAAGTTGAGCTGAAGGGTCCACGCTGTATGACTGTCTTTATGATGCTAATTGCCATATTGATCCTCCAGGACTGTAAACTCCAAGACACAATGTGTTGGAGTGACTGAAAGGGTCAGGCAGCATCTCTGGAGAACATCGATAGGTGACGTTTCACAGTGTGCTGGAGTAACTCAGCGGGTCAGGCAGCATCTATGGAGAACATGGATAGGTGACATTTCACAGAGTGCTGGAGTAACTCAGCGGGTCAGGCAGCATCTATGGAGAACATGGATAGGTGACATTTCACAGAGTGCTGGAGTAACTCAGCGGGTCAGGCAGCATCTATGGAGAACATGGATAGGGTGACATTTTCACAGAGTGCTGGAGTAACTCAGCGGGTCAGGCAGCATCTAATGGAGAACATGGATAGGTGACATTTCACAGAGTGCTGGAGTTAACTCAGCGGGTCAGCAGCATCTGTGGAGAACATGGATAGGTGACGTTTCACAGAGTGCCGGAGTAACTCAGCGGGTCAGGCAGCATCTGTGGAGAACATGGATAGGTGACATTTCACAGAGTGCTGGAGTAACTCAGCGGTCAGGCAGCATTGTGGAGAACATGGATAGGTGACGTTTTTTCCCCACAGAGTGCTGGAGTAAAACTCAGCGGGTCAGGCAGCATCTGTGGAGAACATGGATAGGTGACGTTTCACAGAGTGCTGGAGTAACTCTAAGCGGGTCAGGCAGCATCTGTGGAGAACATGGATAGGTGACGTTTCACAGAGTGCTGGAGTAACTCAGCGGGTCAGGCAGCATCTGTGGAGAACATGGAGAGGTGACGTTTCACAGAGTGCTGGAGTAACTCAGCGGGTCAGGCAGCATCTTTGGACAACATGCATAGGTGACGTTTCAGATCGGGAGCTTCTTCAGTTTGAAAACGGGTTCCGACCTGAAGCATCATCTATTGATGTTTTCCAGATATGCTGCCAGAACCACCGAGTAACTCCATCACTTTTTTTTGTAAACGAGTATCTGCAGTTCCTTGTGCCTCCATTTAACAGATTATATATTTTGTTGGGAGGTATATAAAAATGCTGGTGAAACTCAGCTGGTGAGGCAGCATCTATGGAGCAAAGAAGCTTCTATCCATAGACGCTGCCTCACCCGCTGAGTTTCTCCTGCATTTCTATCTACCTTTGATTTTTCCAGCATCTGCAGTTCCTTCTTAAACATATATTTTGTTGGTGTTTGCATCACCATGCTGTTTGCAAATTGCCTGCTGCATTTTACTTAATTAAAAAAAAAAATGTTTATTTCAATTGACACTAAAGATGTTTGCAGCATTTTGGAGTTTAAAAAGACAGAACGTGAACAAGAATTCTTCATTTTGCTGCCTAATGGCAGTAATTGCCGCCCGAGTTGTACGGAGCACAAAAGATATCATCTGGAGCTTGACACTGTCTGCTGCTACAAACAGACAGCCATGGAAATAGATGTATTAGCAGTGCATCAAACCTGATTATTATCGCTAACAAAGGCGACATTGGCACTCCAACGCCTAGCAACCCATCATTGTGATCGACACCGAGCAGGGGTGAGGTGAAAGGAAGGAAGGGACAATGTGAAGACTGACTGCGGAGACACATGGCCGCCACGGCACCAAACCTTTCACACCACCCCTCTGGCAAATCAAATCAAACACCCACACAGAAAAATAAAAAGAAATCTAATTTTCCAAAGCTGAAGAGTTATGAAAGCATGACAGTTTAAAACAGAGCTAGGCCTTTGTCAAAGAAAATGACACAACACATGCCTGGGACAGCAGCGATTTGTTTCATCAGCCGGGGCCAGACACAGTGATAAAGGATCATTAACTGCAAAACCACAGGGAGCTGCCGTAGTTTTTTAATGAATGGTGAATCAGTGGCAGTTTGTTCTCTATTAAACACAGAAAATTGTGTTTCCTTTGACATTCTGGATGTGTTTACAGAAGAGGTACACAATACACTGAGCTACTGTGAATTCAGTTATTAATTTTCGAACAATATCCTAGCGATAGAATAGCAGAGAGAACATATCGGAACTAATGCAACGCAGGCAATTGAACTCAAGAGTCAAGAGTGTTTTATTGTCAAATGTCCCAGATAGAACAATGAAATTCTTACTTGCCAGAGCACAACACAATATGGAAACATAGTACACTGTAAACAATATGATAAAGGAGAGAGAAAGAAAAAATGGACTTACAAAATTCTTCAGGGGTTGGACAGGCTAGATGCAGGAAGATTGTTCCCGATGTTGGGGAAGTCCAGGACAAGGGGTCACAGTTTAAGGATAAGGGGGAGGTCTTTTAGGATCGAGATGAGAAAATCGTTTTTCACACAGAGAGTGGTGAATCTGTGGAATTCTCTGCCACAGAAGGTAGTTGAGGCCAGTTCGTTGGCCATATTTAAGAGAGAGTTGGATGTGGCCCTTGTGGCTTAAGGGATCAGGGGGTATGGAGAGAAGGCAGGTACAGGATACTGAGTTGGATGATCAGCCATGATCATATTGAATGGCGGTGCAGGCTCGAAGGGCCGAATGGCCTGCTCCTGCACCTAATTTCTATGTTTCTATGTTTCTAAGAAAAAAGTTTGGTGTATGTGTATACACATACTCACAAGTTCAACATCTTGGACATACCTGTGTATGTATATATACATACATATATATACACCAGGCACGTGCTATGAGTAATTACTCAGGGTAGGCAGTCAGCCGGCTTTTAAAAGAAAATCTTAAACCGCGCATGTGCAGATTGTTCTCTTCGTAAAAAATAAAAAATAAGTAACAATTCAATTTTACCAAGGCTTCTCAATGTCCTTCATTTTCTAATCACTGAATGTGTGGGGGATGGAAGATGAAGGCAGGTGGAGAGATGGTGGGAAAAACGGGAGCACACTGGGACGTTGAACCAGTTGCCATCTTATTGAATGACAATACTAATTCAAGGGTCCATTTGGAGGGAGAGTTCCTTTCAAAGCGTGTGGAAAGTCTGCGCCAGGGGTTAATGATGCGGGGAGGGCAGGAGTGTTGAAAAGGAGGGGGGTCAGAGATCATATCAGTAACTCACTCACCGCTGCCGCAGCGCTCCGGGCACGGACAGCAGAACTGCCCGCCACTTCCGAGGATAGAAGCAGCTCGGGTGCGAGCGGCCGCCGGGACCCGACAGCAGGACTGGCCACCACTTTCGGGGAAGGAAGCAGCTCGGGTGACTGCAAGCAGCCGCCGGGACCCGACAGCAGAACCGGCTGCCACTTCGGCGCCTTCTGCCGGCCCGCTCACCTCTGGCAGTGCTCTCCGTCTGAACATCTCTCACCTGCCGCTCGCCGGCTTCACTCATGTCAACCGCATCCCGCAAATCCTTAAATTCCCACAGCTGAGTAGCCTCAACTGGTCCCGTGAACGCGCTGTCGGAATTTAAAGATTTGCGGGATGCCGGCCGGCGAGCGGCAGGTGAGAGATGTTCAGGCGGAGAGCACTGCCAGGGGAGACGGGGGCTGAAGTGGCTGAAGTGGCTGAAGTGGCAGGGTCCCGGCGGCCACTCAAAGTCAGTCATCCGAGCTGCTTCCTTCCTCGGAAGTGGCGGCCAGTTCTGCTGTCCGTGCCCGGAGCGCTGCAGCAGCCGCCCAAGCTAATTCGATCCCCAGCCACAATAAAACCATATAGTAATTACAGCACGGAAACAGGCCATCTCTGCCCTTTTACTCCGTGCCAAACACTTACTCTCACCTAGTCCCATCTACCTGCATTCAGACCGGAGCGTGGCAAGTGGGTTACTGACCCCGAACCTCTCCTTCACAAGGCTAGACTCCCCAAACACTGTGAACGGAGCTCCCCCCACAACCCCCGGGAAATACAGTATTTATAAAAATTAAGCACCAAGAAATGCACTTACCACGTTATTGGTACATTAAGTCCATTCTTCACTCTTTGTTTCCTGAGAAACTATTAAAATAATGGCAATCCATATTCGAAAATCCCGCCAAGAAACTCGCGCTGGGCATGCGCAGTATACTGCTGCGCCTGCGCAGTGCTGCAAAGGCAGAATTGCTGCTGCCTTCAGCTCCCCTTGAAACTGACGGCTCAGGCAGCGCTGACGGCACGTGGGCTGCACAGCCCTTCCCGTGATCCATCTCTTAGATAGGCATAATCCTCCCATGCCTTTACTATTTATATTTAATAATTGCCATTTCATAATCGTAGTCAGGGTAGGCAGTGCCTACCTTGCCTACCCTGACGGCACGTGCCTGATATACACACATATATATATATATATACACATGTACATCACCGGCGGTCACTGGAAACGAGTATGACTGTCCTCTCATGGAGGACGCCTGTGCGTGACTTTGTTTAACGTGGGGAGACTGGTGCACAGACAGCCACCCCACGGTCCTTGACAGATCTGGGTCAGGATCCAGTGGCATGGAGTCCAAGACGACCGGAGACCCTTTTCTACTTCATCCGCCTTCCCAGCCGTTGTGACGCTCCACTAAGGTCAGCCATCGTCCTCCGCCTGTTCCACCGTTGAGGTCTTGGTTGGATTGCTCTTTGTCAGAGACCTCCCCCCTCGACCTCACCGCCATGGGTGGCCCTACCAGGAGCATCGCTCCAGACGGCATCGCTCTCAGGATCTCAGGTCCACACAGAGCTTCTCCACCACGACAAGGTGACTATTTACACATACTCAAAAAACAAACAAAAGTAGTTTAATAATAATTAATAATAATAATAATAATAATAATAATAATAATAGTCTGTTGTAGTTCAGAGCTTATTTGAGGTTGTCGTGTTTAATAGCCTGATGGCTGTGGGGAAGAAGCTGTTCCTGAATGTTACAGTTTTCAGGCTCCTGTACCTTCTTCCCGATGGCAGGGGTGAAATGAGTGTGTGGCCAAGATGGTGCGAGTCTCCGGTGAAGCTGGATGTCTTTTTGAGGCAGCAACTGATAAATCCCTTCGATAGTGGGGAGGTCAGTGATGGACTGGGCAGTGTTCACAACATTTTGTAGTCTTTTCCGCTCCTGGGCGTTCAAGTTGCCGAACCAAGCCACGATGCAACCAGTCAATATGCTCTGATATGAGACGACACCCGGTGACGTGTGCAGTTTTGATCTCAAAATATAAGGAAGGACATTCTTGCTATTGAGGGAGTGCAGCAGAGGTTCACCAGGTTAATTCCCGGGATGGCGGGACTGTCATATGTTGAAAGAATGGAGCGACTGGGCTTGTATACACTGGAATTTAGAAGGACGAGAGGGGATCTTATTGAAACATACAAGATCATTAAGATTATCCGACGTTGGATGAGTCCAGAACCAGGGGCCATAGTTTAAGAATATAAACGGAGATGAGGAAAAGCTTTTTCACCCAGAGAGTTTTGAATCTGTGGAATTCTCTGGCTCAGAAGGCTCTTCAAGATAGCGGAGTCAGGGGATATGTGAAGAAGCCAGGAACGAGGTACTGATTGTGGATGATCAGCCATGATCACAGTGAATGGTGGTGCTGGCTCGAAGGGCCAAATGGCCTACTACTGCACCTGTCTATTGTTTCTCTATTGTACACCTGTAGAAGTTTAAGTGAATCCTCTTTGGCTTACCGAATCATCTTAATCTTCTCCGGAAGTGGAACTCAGCGGGTCAGCCAGCATCTGTGGAGGGAATGGACAAGTGTCGTTTCGGGTCAGACCTGCAGATGCCTGAAGAAGGGTCCTGAGCCAAAATGTCACCTTTTCACTCCCTCTACAAATATTGCCTAACCTGTTGAGTTCCCCCAGCACTTGTGTTATCTTGTGTTTTATTCAAGATTCTAGCATCTGCAGTTCCTTATGTCCGTTTGTTTCAAAGAGTTCCATGGGGTAGGAGATTGCAACCTTCACGTGGTCCGCCCTGTTTCGACGAATGCAATCAACCCGGCGTGCACAAACAAATAAGATTAAATCGAACAACTTTAGGCTGGGCACCCCATACGCAAGAAGAAGAAGAAAGGGTTCCATGGCCCAAATGTTGCAAGTTCGGTAGATAAAGATGAAAAAGATCACAAATAAAGTTTTAGATGTTACACAACATTTCTTTTACTGTTAAAACAGCCTTGTTAGATTTAGCTCTTAGAGCTCTCTAGGCTAAAGGAATTAAGGGATATGGGGAAAAAGCAGGAACGGGGTACTGATTTTAGATCAGTCCCGCCCACTCCCCTGACATCAGTCTGTGGAAGACTAGCTTTAACTAGCTACGACTAGCTTCGTGAAATTTGGACACCGAATATTGGAGAGTGAAGACGATCTCCTTTGAACCTCCCTTCGACAATGTTGAAGACTATCTACGACTACCTTCAACTACCCTCGATTACCTACGACTTACATGCCAACCTACTACGGCCCACCTCGACTAAACCTACGAGTAAAACAAAGTATTGATTTTTTCCATGGCGACCTTTTTTAACTCGTGGGCATTTTTCAGCAAGTTGAAAAATACGCCGCGTTCTAGCTGAGGCCTCGAGTACACGGAGACCACTCTCGAGCATGAAGGAGAGTTACAAAGACCTCCTAGGACCTTGTGTCGACCATGCTGCGAGTATGAGTTGAGGGCAAACTCTTCAAAACTCGCAAATTAGGTCGCCGCAGTGGGACAGCCCCTTAACTTAGCAGGTCAGACAGAATCTCTGGAGGACATGAATAGGTAATGTTTCTGGTTGGAACCCTTGTTAGACTGATGTCAGGCTGACAAGGTTGCCAGACCTTTGTGTGCAGTGTCACAGCCACAGACATTGTCTGCTCCCAAATGAGGACATCAAATTCTCACCATATTCCTTTGTATCCAATTCTTTTTTTGTGAACAAAAGGTGTTGGCAAACAACGCAATGAAAAATTAAGCTATATTTATCAACACATTTCTTTCCATCAATATACACCCCTTGCGTTTTTATTTGGTAACCAATCAACTTAATACACTGATGACTGAAATGTACAAAATTGACACCTGTTAAAATTGAAGCATATTAATAGAATATTGACTGGCCTTGAGGGGGATACGACATATATTGCCTGAAGTAGATTCATATTGCCCGAGTCGAAGACGAGGGCAATATGGATCTAGTGAGGGCAATATATGTCGTATCTCCCGAAAGAGGACAGTCAATATTGTTATTATTACCCATTATCAGACATCTAGAGGAAAATCTGAACATCTCATATGATATGAATGTATCTATACATTTTGCAATATGCATTGCAACATTGTAAATAAGGGTACTAAAACCATTCCAACATTGTAAATAAGGGTACTAAAAGAATGTAACATTTATGTTTCATTTATGTAATTCATTTATGTGACAATGTGAAGGTCGAACTTTTAAATCGCGAACCTCTTCTCGCAACCGGCTGCCATTTTTTTTTAAGATAAATTTTAAATTTCGCACGCAGCGTCACGTTGCCGTCACGCAGCGTCACGTTGCCGTCACGCAGCGTCACGTTGCCAAGTTCCCGGATGTGAGACCAGGGGAATATAAGACTATATTCCCCGCTGTTTAAACAGGTAAAGTCCATAGGCGTTCGCTAGAAAAGGGGAATATAAGAAAATATTCCCCTGTTAGCGCTGCTGGCAGTAAAAAGGAAGGGAATACAATTTCGTAAAAGCATACCTCAGATGGATGATATGGGTAATAATATAAAATATAATGAAGACACAAGGAACGGCAGAATTTTGAGCAAAGCACAAAATGCTGGAGGAACTCAGTGGGTCAGGCAGCATCTGTGGAACCTGTCGACCCTCTTAGCAAAGTGAAAGATGCCGTGTAGTCAGAGAACATGGAACAGCGCAGCACAGGAACAGGTCCATCAGACCACAATGTCCAAACCCAACATGATGCCAAATTAAACTAATCTCCTCTGCCTGCATGTGATCCATATCCCTCCATTCCCTGCATATCAGAATAGAATCAGAATAGTACTTCATCAGCCAAGTATGTTTTGCAACATACAAGGAATTTCATTGGCCAAGTCAGTCATACGAATAAAAAGCAACAGATCACCCAAAACATATTTTAACATGAACATCCACCACAGTGACTCCTGCACATTCCACACTGCGGTGGAAGGCAAAATATAGTTCAAGTCCCTTCCCTTTGTTCTCCCGTGGTCGGGGGTCTCAAGCCCTCCGTTGACGGGACAATCTTGATTCAAGAGTTTGGGCCCTCCGTGTCGAGACGTTCAGCTCCTGCATCGAGGGGATGTCAGCTCCCCCGTGCCGGGCGATCAAATCCTGCGTCGGGGCTGGACGAACCTTCCGCAACGTTGGAGCTCCTGACTAGCCTCTCCTGAGACTGTGAGCCCTTGGTAGTATGTCCACAGGCCGCGGTTGGGGCGATCCCAGGCAAGAGATCAGCAGCGATGTTAAGTCCGCGCCCCGCGGTGGGGCACACGACAGTCCGAGGTGGCCACCAGCTCCTTCGATGGAAGGCCGCAGAGCACCCGGAAAATGCGATGCGAAAATCAATCGCGTTTCCGGCAAGGTAAGAACCTGAAAAAAAGTTTCCCCCTATCCCCTCCCCCTCCCCCGGAGAACACTAAAACAAACACAAAAAATAAAAAAAGATGAAAAAGCGAACAGACTGCTGGCGGAGCTGCCATCTCCATGTGCCTATCTATAAGCCTCTTAAACACTACTGTCATATCTGCCTCCACTCCTGGCTGCACATTCCAGGCACCCGCCACCCTCTGTGTAAAAGACTTGCTCCCCAAATTTCCTTGAAACCTTGCCCATCTCACCTTAAAATCATGCCATGTAGTCTTTGACATTTCCACCCTGCGTAAAAGGCACTGACTATCTACCCTATCTGTGCCTCTCATCATTTTATAATCTCCCATCAACCTCTGATGTTCCAGAGAAATACGTCCATCCTCTCTGCAGCTAATACCCTCAAATCCAGACAACATCCTGGTGAACCTCCTCTGCAACCTCTCCAAAGCCTCCACACCCTTCCTGTAATGGGGGCGACCAGAACTGCACGCAATACTCCAAATGCGGCCCGACCAAAGTCCTACGAAACTGCAACATGACTTTGGTTTAGTTTTATGTTTAAGAAGGAACTGCAGATGCTGGAAAATCGAAGGTAGACAAAAATGCTGGAGAAATTCAGCGGGTGAGGCAGCATCTATGGAGCGAAGGAAATAGGAGACGTTTCGGCCCACCGGGTCCGCGCCGACCAGCGATCCCCGCACATTAACACCGTCCTACACCCACTGGGGACAATTTTTACATTTATACCAAGCCAATTAACCTACAAACCTGCACGTCTTTGCAGTGTTTGAGGAAACCGAAGATCTCGGAGAAAACCCACGCAGGTCACGGGGAAAACGAACAAGCTCCGTGCAGACAGCACCCGTAGTCGGGATTGAGCCCGGGATCCCGGCGCTGCATTTTTCTGTAAGGCAGCAACTCTACCGCTGCGTCACCGTGACTGCCCTGACTTTTGTACTCAAAGCCTCGTCCGATGAAGGCAAGAATTCCGTACACCTTTTTCACCAATCTATCCACATGTGTTGCCACCTACTCATGATTCATGGAAGGTGCTCAGTGCTGCGCTAATACAGAGTGCTCCACTTTGAAAGGTTTGTCAACCAGAGGTCCAGTCCGCTCTCGTTGCCAAGTAAAAGATTCTGTGAAATCCTCCCACTCATCTTCACAAATATTTTATCTCTTAATGAACATCATTTAATTCGTGGAATTCCCTGCCTCAGAGGGCGGTGGAGGCCGGTTCTCTGGATACTTTCAAGAGAGAGCTAGATAGGGCTCTTAAAGATAGCGGAGTCAGGGGATATGGGGAGAAGGCAGGAACGGGGTACTGATTGGGGATGATCAGCCATGATCACATTGAATGGCGGTGCTGGCTCGAAGGGCTGAATGGCCTACTCCTGCACCTATTGTCTATTTAAGGAGATTATTTAGGTATTGCTTTTTATGGAATCATGCAAAGTTCAATTTGTTTCCATATTTCTACATTGTCACTCGAACAGTACTTCAACAGTTCTTGGAGACATCAAGAACTACAGACAAACTGTGTCGGAAGGAACTGCAGATGCTGGTTTAAACCAAAGATAGACACAAAAAGCTGGAGTAACTCAGCGGGTCAGACAGCATCTCTGTAGAGAAGGAATAGGTGACGATTCGGGTCGAGACCCTGCAGACTGAGAGTCAGGGGAAAGGGAAACGAGAGATATAGACGGTGCTATTGAGAAATGTAGAACAAATGAATGAATGATATGCTGGCCACTTCTTCCCTTCTCCACCCCTATCCACCTTCCACAGAGACCGTTCCCCCCACAACTCCCTGGTTAACACATCCCTTCCCACCTAAACCACCCCGTCCACAGGTACATTCCCCTGCAACCGCAAGAGATGCAACACCTGTCTCTATAGCTCCTCCCTCTGTCCAGGGACCCCTTTCAGGTTTCAGGACAGTCCTTTCAGGTTAGGCAGAGGTTCACTTGGACCTCTTCCAACCTCATCTACTGTATCTGCAGTTCAAAGTGTGGAGTTTCATACATCGGCGAGACCAAACGTAGACTGGGTGATCGTTTCGCTGAACACCTTCATGCACCTGGACCTGCCTGATCTCCCAGTTGCCAAACACTCAAATTGGAGGAACAGCACCTCATATTTCTCTTGGGCAGCTTACAACCCTGGGTATGTAAATTGATTTCTCAAACTCCAAGTAACCCCTGCATTCCCTCATCCCTCCCCCAACCCATCATACCAGCTTCCAAAGAAGGGTCTCGACCTGAAATGTCACCGATTCCTTCGCTCCATAGATGCTGCCTCACCCACTGAGTTTCTCCAGCATTTTTATCCAGTTTCAAAGTCGTCTTGTTGAGTCTCATTGTCTGTACTCGTACTCACCTAACAAACAGCTAACGATGTCCTGTTTCCTTTATCATCTTTTCTGCATATCTTTCGTTCATTTGTTCTGTATCTCTCTACATCACCCTCTATATCTCTCGTTTCCCATTCACCAGGCTCTCAGTCTGAAAAAGGGTCTCAATCGGAAACGTCGCCTATTCCTTTTCTCCAGAGATGCTGTCTGACCCACTCAGTTACTCTAGCTTTTTGTGTCTATCCAAGAACTGCAGATGCTGGTTTACAAAAGATGACACAAAGTGCTGGAGTAACTCAGCAGGTCAGGCAGCATCTGTGGAGAACATGGATAGGTGACGTTTCACAGAGTGCTGGAGTAACTCAGCGGGTCAGGCAGCATCTGTGGAGAACATGGATAGGTGATGTTTCACAGAGTGCTGGAGTAACTCAGCGGGTCAGGCAGCATCTGTGGAGAACATGGATAGGTGACGTTTCACAGAGTGCTGGAGTCACTCAGCGGGTCAGGCAGCATCTGTGGAGAACATGGATAGGGTGACGTTTTCACAGAGAGCTGGAGTAACTCAGCGGGTCAGGCAGCATCTGTGGAGAACATGGATAGGTGACGTTTCACAGAGTGCTGGAGGAACTTAGCGAGTCAGGCAACATACATGGAGGGAATGGACAGACCACCTTTCGGGTCAGGAATCTTCTTCAGACTGAAAAGACCCAAAACGACCTTTATCCATTTCCCTCCACAGATGCTGCCTGACCCACTGAGTTCCTCCAGCACTTTGTGTTTTGTTCAAGATTCCAGCATCTGCAGTTCCATGCGTCTTCATCATTCTAACTATGTTATTCTGGTGTTGTGTTGGAATTTTCCCAATATCATGAATGTGTTCATCATTTGGGCTTAAAGTTTCCAAATAGCCTGTTATTTGTTGCTCCCCAGTGACCCCCCAAACTAAACAGATTGAACCTTCAGTGGGTCAGTCCATGATAATTTGCAGCCCAGAATATTGGGACCTCAATCATTGCCTTCCACAGGTGACATTCCCATGACCCTAACACTAATGTTGTAGCAGTGAGCTAGTAAAATCAAATAAACTTCAGTCAATAAAGACATTATTAAAAGTTAATTTGCAATGATTTTTCAAATTCTTTTCCCCATATTTAAAATATGTTTATTTCATGATTTCACTTCTTGAGAAAAGATTTAAACAACCTGACCTTAAATTTAGGATTCTATAGTTGGCGTTGCAGAATTAATGAAAAAAGGTTCAGTTTGAAACATGTAAAATAGACAATAAACAATGGGTGCAGGAGGAGGCCATTCAGCCCATCGAGCCAGCACCACCATTCAATGTGATCATGGCTGATCATCCCCAATCACTACCCCGTTCCTGCCTTCTCCCCATACCCCCTGACTCCGCTATTTTTAAGAGCTCTTGAAAGTATCCAGAGAACTCCCTCTTGAAAGTATCCAGAGAACCGGCCTCCACCGCCCTCTGAGGCAGAGAATTCCACCGACTCACAACTCTGTGTGAAAAAGTGTTTCCTCGTCTCCGTTCTAAATGGCTTAGAAGGACGAGAAGCCAAAGCGAAGAAGTGGAAGCCAAGATACCGAACGGACACCACGTCGAAAATCCAAATAACCGAAAGGGCACGACGCCGATAGGATACGAACCCGAACGGACTCCACGCCGAAAGGACCATACGAAAAAATCCCCCCCCACCCTCTTGTCTCCCCTAACCAGTGATGTGATGGACGCCGGGGTTTGGACCAATCGCTGACAAGTTCTCGGACAAATCCCGTGCCTGGACAAATGTCCGGTCTGCGTAGTGTCCTTTCTGCGTGGAGTCCGTTCAGGTTCATATCCTTTCGGCATTGTGTCCGTTCGGTTATTTGGCTTCCACTTCTTTGTTTTGGCTTCTCGTCCTTCGACGTCCCGTCCGGGTACCTGTTTCCACGCTGTGTCATTCATGACCAGGACGTGCTCTGGTGACCACACCATGTGTAACTGGTCTAGTTGAGTTTCTAATCATTAGTATGTTGATGGTAGGGGAATCAGTGATGGTATTTACGGTATAATAAACATCAAAGTTCGGTGTTAGATATTCTCTTTCTTGAAAACTCGTTACCTGGCCGCGCACCAGCTCGTTGTTTAGCATTTGCTGCATGCATGGACTGCATTATTCTTTGAACATAGAACATAGAACAGTACAGCACAATGTCCGTGATTAACATGATGCCAGATTAAACAAATCTCCTGTACATCTGGTGCACGTGATCCATATCCCTCCATTCCCTGCACATCCATGTGTCTATCTAAACGTCTCTTCCACACCACTATCGTATCTGCCTCCACCACCACCTCCAAAGGAGATGAGGAGGAATTTATTTAGTCAGAGGGTGGTGAATCTGTGGAATTCATTGCCACAGACGGCTGTGGAGGCCAAGTCAATGGATACTTTTAAGGTGGAGGTTGACAGATAGTTGATTAGTACGGGTGTCAGAGGTGACCGGGAGAAGGCAGGAGAATGGGGTTGAGAGGGAAAAATAGATCAGCCGTGATTGAATGGTGGAGTAGACTTGATGGGCCGAATGGCCTAATTCTTCTCCTACAACTTATGAACTTATGAACCACCCCTGCCAGCATGTTCCACGCACCCACCACTCTCTACGGTCACAGGAAGAACATGCAAGCTCCACACAGACAGCTCCCAAGGTCAGGTCTCTGGTACAATGAGGCAGCAGCTCTACTGGCTGCGCCACTCTGTCGCTGAGCCAACGTGCACGGCAAACATGCCCTACACTTCAGCTCAGGACAGACATATTGATCAACCCGATCAAATTGAAATCCCCTGCTCTCCTTGCTGGCGCTAAATTTTGAAACGAATACCTAAAATACCTGATTTGCTCATTTATTTTATTATTATTAATAGCAGTAATTTACTGATCACAAACTGACTGATGTGTATCATAATCATAGAGTCATAGAGTCACAAAGCACAGGGTCTCTGGACATGCCGACCAAGATTCCCATCTACACTAGTCCCATTTGCCTGCGTTAAACCATAACCCTCTAAACCTGTGCTATTGCTCCGACATCCACCTTGCTTTAAAATGCAGGTAGACAAAAATGCTGGAGAAACTCAGCGGGTGAGGCAGCATCTATGGAGTGAAGGAAATAGATGACGTCACCTATTCCTTTGCTCCATAGATGCTGCCTCACCCGCTGCGTTTCTCCAGCATTTTTGTCTACCTTCGATTTTCCAGCATCTGCAGTTCCTTCTTTAACATTGCTTTAAAATGACTCCATTGCACTGTGCAATCTGTTTGTTTGAGCAAGACTGAGTGGCGCAGAACCTGGAAAGATGCCAACACCAACAGCGGAGAGGTCATCACAGACCCCACAGTGAAACCGCCGGGTTCTGACTTCCATCGCAAGCAATGGCTAACCCTGAACAGAATCCGCACCCTCCATGCAAGAACGGACCATCACCTGCATAAGCGGGGGATGACAGACGACTGCGAACATCCAGACCAGACCATCCCACACATCGTGAATGACCGCCCACTGAGGCATTTCCTTGGGGGCATCAAAGCCATCCACCCAGAAACTGATGCTGTCCTAGCCTGGATGTCTGCCCTTGACGTACAACTTTAGGCTGTGCACGCCACACGCAAGAAGAAGACTGTGCAATGTCTTTGTATAGGACGTTGTAAAGATAAAACGTATTCTGCAGGACGTACAAAAGGTGTGGCATAAATCCAGTCCCCAGTATTTTTTCTTTCATTGTAGGGATGTGGGGCGGACAGGCAACTGGGGATTTTAAGCATAAAATGAGAACGTTTCTTTCTCTGAGTTCAATGACATTGTTGTGTCCTAATAAAACATTTGCATTTCTCTTCAGAGGTTCCTGCATTTATACTTGAATGAAAAAACTACCTTAGAGGACTTCTTGTCTCCAGCCGTCAGTGAGGGTCAGGTTAACATCACTGGAAATACTGTCACCAACTGTGATTCACCAGTCCTGCCATTCCAATTCCTCACATCGTAATTCATCTTGATCAGCCATGATCACATTGAATGGCGGTGCTGGCTCGAAGGGCCGAATGGCCTACTCCTGCACCTATTGTCTATTGTCCATCATATTGTTCACCTCACATACTCCCCTGGGCCCATAGCCCACATTATATTCTTGCTAGGCACTACTCAAAGCAAAAAATGAATGCGAATTCAGTAGAATAAAAGATACAAATGGCCCTGTCCCATGATGCGAGTTCATTCAGAGCTCTCCCGAGTTAAAAAAAAAAATCAAACTCGGGGTAAGCACGGAGAATGAACGTAGCGGGTATGTCAGAGCTCAGGGGCGTCTCTTAACGGCTCGTAACGTTAACGGCAGGTACTCGGGAAGACTCGCTAACAGCAGGTAAGCTCGGGAAGACATTGAAAAATGTCCACGAGAGCCCCGAGTACCGACGAGCGGCCATTACCGTAAATCTCCGAGTTCGAATCAGGGCAAACTCGGGAGAACTCTTGTAATGAACTCGTACAGAGGGACAGGGGTTTAAAGCACCTGAAGGTTTCTACACTTGATTATATTTTCCTGCAGCTGCATTGATTTGAACTTGGTGTCCTGTGAAAGACTCACTCTTTCCACCAGACTCTAAACCCACATTACTAACATGCATGCAGACTCCACACTTTTATGCCATCATTTTTCCCTCTTTATGTGCCTAGAAGCTTTGAAAGCCTTATATTTTAATGGCAAATCTAAACAATTGCAACATTTACCATGTTTTATAATGATATATAAAGCACGGAAACAGGCCCTTCGGCCCAACTTGCCCATGCTGACTATGATGCCCCATTTATGCTAGTCCCACCTGCTGCAGCTTTGTAAACTCAGTACTCAGTAGAATTACTGCTGGAATCTGGAGCAACACATAAAGTGCAGGGGAAACTCGACGGGTCAGGCAGCATCTGTGGAGGGGAATGGACAGACAATGTTTTGGGTTGAGACCCTTCTGCATTCAATCTCGCCCTGATGCCCTGACCCCACAAATTACCACTCAAGGCTGGGCTACAAACCATTGACCCTCTGACTACCGAACCACCCTGAATCGACTTGATTGATTCACTTGCCGTATTTGAACGGGTGTGAGGATATTCAATGTCAAATTTGATGGCACTGCTGGATGTTAAACAGCATGCCCAAGGAGGCAAAGCAATGGGATTAAAACATATTTAAATATATGCTCACCAAAAATCCATACTCATAGCTTCCATTTGAGTTATTCTTTGTGAGAATCAAATTGAATTGAAAGACACGGCATGGAAACAGGCCCTTCCGCTCAACAAATCCATGCTGGTCATCGATCACCCATCCACACTAGTTCTATGTTACCCCACTCTCGCATCCACTCCCTGCAGAGTAGGGGCAATTTACAGAGGGCCAATTAACCTACAAACCAACACGTCTTTGAGTCATGGGAGCAGCCGAAGGAAACCCATGTGGTCACAGGGAGAACCTGCAAACTCCACACAGAAAGCACCCGGGATCAGGATGAAATCCGGGACTCTGGCATTGTGAGGCACCAAAATAAAAAGCTTGGGCTACGGATGAAACTATCCCAATTATCACCCTGGAGTAAATTGGAAATTGTTTAGACTGCAGAATGGAATATAAGAATTTAATTTCAATGGCTGATAGGAAACTATTTTGGAGCCTTAGGTTGATCAAGAGTGGGCTAATGCAAATGTGTTATATAATTGTGTGAAGGATGTTCAAAGAGAATGATTGTTATCTTGTGTCAGTTGCTTACTTATTCTTTGCGCTTCACGAATATATTTGACAGTCAAGGTGTATTTGATCGACAAGGTCAACGCTTGATCTTGATGTGTTTCGCCGATGCGTTCTGAAGTCAAGCAGAGAAATGAAACTTCTCTATTCATTTGCTGAGCAACCAATCCATCAATATCCCCATCCTCCCTAACGTTCAGCAGTACAATTGGACAAGATTATTGCGGGGGTTAGCTTAGGTTAGTTTACAGATAGATCTAGCATGGAAATGGGCCCATTGGCCCATCGAGTCCACGTCTGATACATTACAGTAAAGACAACATTTTAAGACATGTATCACAGCTGTGAAATGCTTTGTGACATCATGACCTTAGGTCGTAAGGGCCTGTCCCACTTACGTGCCTTTTCCGACGACTGCCGGCACCATACGACGACTGCATAGGTCGTTGCAGGTCGCCGAAAACTTTCAACATGTTGAAAATTCAGCGGCGACCAGAATAAGGTATGATTCACCACTACTCACGACCATACAGGCGTCACCCCGCGACATGTCGCCTGTACGGTCGTGAGTCGTCTCCTCAGTCGCCCACAGAGCTGTGGCGTCTTTCTGGTCGCCGCTGAAATTGCAACATGTTGAACATTTTCACCGATCTGCAACGACCTCTGACAGGCGACAGGTGCCGGAAGTCGCCGAAAAAGTGGCGTAATAGGCCCATGCATGAGTCTGCATGGTAGGGCCATGTGGTTAGTGTCGACGGGGAGGGGTGAAGAAGTATTGCTGCTTCACAATATTAACGAAACAGGAACAGGCCCTTCGGCCCATAATGTCTGTGCTGAGCATGATGCCAAGGCCAGCTCTACTCTGCATGTAAATAATGCATATCTTTCCATTCCCTGCATGTCTTAGAGACTCTTAAACACCATTATTGTATCAGCCTCCACCATCACCCCTTGACAGTATTCCAGGCATCCCATTTCTCTACCCCGTACCCCACACACCTCCTTGAAACTTTACCCCTCTTACTATAAAGCCTCGGCCTCTAGTCATTGACACTTCCACTCTGGGAGAAAGCTTCTCACTGTCTACCCGATATATGCCTGTCGATTGCACCAAGTTTCCTTCTGATCAGTTGAATGTTGTAAAAGTTAGCGAGGTTTAAAAATCTTTAAAAACGCGCGTGCACAGATCAATCTCTTCTCCTGCCTGTCAGCGCCGCGTGGATTAGTCTCTTCCCCTGTCATTCACCGGGACGGTCCGCCTCTTCCTGCTCCATCATGTCTTTACTGGAGCTGAGGATGGCCGACGGAGGTTTCCAACCGGACACAATTTTCAGAGGAACCCCAAGCAGCCCAGCCCCGAGCAGCCCAGCGCAAAGCAGCCCAGCCCCAAGCAGCCCAACGTCGAAGACCCTGCCCTTCCCAGCTCAGCACGGGAGACCCAGCCCAGCCCAGATTCGGATACCCAGTGCAGTCCAGAGTCGGAGACCCAGTCCAGCCCAGAGTCGGATACCCAGCCCAGCCCAGAGTCGGATACCCAGCCCAGCCCAGAGTCGGATACCCAGTGCAGCCCAGAGTCGGAGACCCAGCCCAGCCCAGAGTCGGATACCCAGCCCAGCCCAGAGTCGGAGACCCAGTGCAGCCCAGTCGGATACCAGTGCAGCCCAGAGTCAAATACCCAGCCCAGCCCAGAGTCGGATACCCAGTGCAGCCCAGAGTCGGAGACCCAGTCCAGCCCAGAGTCGGATACCCAGTGCAGCCCAGAGTCGGAGACCCAGTGCAGCCCAGTCGGAGACCCAGTGCAGCCCAGAGTCGGATACCCAGTGCAGCCCAGAGTCAAATACCCAGCCCACCAGAGTCGGAGACCCAGTGCAGCCCAGAGTCGGAGACCCAGTCCAGCCCAGAGTCGGATACCCAGTGCAGCCCAGAGTCGGAGACCCAGTGCAGCCCAGAGTCGGAGACCCAGTCCAGCCCAGAGTCGGATACCCAGCCCAGCCCAGAGTCGGATACCCAGCCCAGCCCAGAGTCGGATACCCAGTGCAGCCCAGAGTCGGAGACCCAGTCCAGCCCAGAGTCGAATACCCAGTCCAGCCCAGTCGGAGACCCAGCCCAGCCCAGCCCAGGATCGGAGACCCAGTCCAGCCCAGCCCAGTCACAGATGTTGCCAAATGGAAAGCGGAGACTCTGATCCCGGCAGAGGAGAGCGACCAGCGACCACTGTGAGCCCCCATCGCACTGCCAATTCCAGCCACTACCACTCCAGTCCCCCCCTCCCCCGTGATGCTCCCTTCTCCCCCATGGCTCTTCCCTCATCTTTTCTCCGAACTCACTCCCCCCCTCCCCCGCCCACACACCCCTCCCCCGCCCACACATCCCTCCCCCCTACACACCCCTCCCCCTACAAGCCCCCCTGCCCACACAACCCCCCGCCCACACACACCCAACTCCCCACCCACACACACCCACCCCCCCCGCCAACACACCCCCCTGCCAACACACACGCCCGCCCCCCACAACCACGCCCCCGCCTCCTGCCGCCACAACCTCGCCCCACCCCCACAACAACCCTCCCTTCCCCCCAAACCTCCCCCCACCCCCCACACACCCCTCCCCCCACCCACACGCATCTGCCCCCCGCAATCCCCTACCCGCACACGCCTCCCCCACAACCCCCTGCCCTACACACACCCCTCTCGCAGACACACCCTCCCCCAGCCAAAGCCTAGATTGGTTTGTTGTAGTTGTAATGAGGGGAGTGTGAGAGCACAAGGATTGGGCCCGTTCTGTGGTGCGCATGGTTTTGGGGGAGAGGAGAAGAAGCATTGTTCCTTTGTTGCCATTATTTGGGGAGTGGTCGACGGCACAGTGGTGCAGCGGCAGTGTTGCTGCCTTACAGCGCATGCAGTGCTCGCAGCGCCGGAGACCTGGGTTCGATCCCGACTATGGGGGTTATACGACTATACGGAGTTTGTACGTTCTCACTCCCCGTGAACTGCGTGGGTTTTCTCCGAGATCTTCGGTTTCCACCCACACTCCGACGAGGTACAGATTTGTAGGTTAATTGGCTTGATAAATGTAAAAATTGTCCCTAGTGTGTGTGTGTAGGATAGTGTTAATGTGCGGGGATCGCTGGTCACGCGGACCCGGTGGGCCGAAGGGCCTGTTTCCACGCTGTATCTCTAAAACAAAATTAAAAAACTAATCAGAATGATTGGACGTGCCGATGTTTATCAGGATGTCAGTTGGGAAGGGAAGGGGAGGCTCAGGACTTGCATCTTCATCAGGGATTTGGGAAAGAAGAATTTTGGGAATGCATGAGGTTGATATATGCATGAGATAGAAGTATATAAAAATATGAGAACCATAGACAAGGCAGACAGTCAGAACCTTTTTCCCATGATGGAAATATTAAACACTAGCGGGTATGGCTTTAAGGTGAGAGAAGCAAAGTTTAAAGATGTCCAAGGCAAGATGTTTTTCACAGAGGGTGGTGGGTACCTGACTGTCATGGCGGTGTTGGGGGCAAACACTGTGCAGGAAGGAGCTGCACGTCACAAAATGGAACCACGCTGTGTGGCAGAGACAAAGTGACAGCGCTGTAAGGAGAGAGAGAGAGAGAGAGAAGGGGGCTCGACGACTACCGACCACCGCCAGTCTCCACTGCCCACCAAGGTTACACCAAGGTGTGTGGTTCACGGATCGGCCTCTACAGACATCTGCAGACCCACAAGTAGACGACCCTATGGAGAGGACAGTCATACTCGTTTCAAGTGATCGCCGATGTAGGGGGCAAAAACGATATTGGCAGTTAAGAAAATTTCGGATATGTTTCACATGAATATGTGTGTGTTTGTGTGCAGTGGTGTGGGAATGGAAGACGTATATGTGTAGGCAGCTAAGAGTTGGTCTTGACATCATGTTCGGTACAGACATGGTGGCTGAGGGGCCTGTTCCTGTGCTGTACTGTGCAAAAGTTGAAACATAGATACATAGATACAGAGATACAGAGACAATAGGTGCAGGAGTAGGTCATTCAGCCCTTCGAGACAGCACCGCCATTCAATGTGATCATGGCTGATCATCCACAATCAGTACATCGTTCCTGCCTTCTCCCCATATCCTTTGATTCATCTAACCCGAAGAGCTGTATCTAACTATCATTTGAAAGCATCCAGTGAATCGGCCTCCACTGCCTTCCGAGGCAGAGAATTCCACAGATTCACAACCCTCTGGGTGAAAAGGTTTTTCCTCATTTCAGTTCTCAATGCCCTTATTCTTAAATTGTGCCCCCTGGTTCTGGACTCCCCCAACATCGGAAACATGTTTCCTGCATCTAGCGTGTCCAACCCCTTAATAATTTAATATGTTTCTATAAGATTCCCTCTCGTCCTTCTAAATTCCAGTGAATACAAGCCCAGCCGTTCCATTCTTTAATCACATGACAGTCCGGCCATCCCGGGAATTAACCAGGTGAACCTACGCTGCACTCCCTCAAAAGGAAGAATGTCCTTCCTCAAATTATGGGACCAAAACTACACACAATACACCAGGTGTGGTCTCACTGGGACCCTGAACAAGTGCAGAAGGACCTTTGCTCCTACAGGGTTCTAAGAATATCAGCTGAGGATTGGAGAGGTGTTCAGAGTTATGGCCACTTGGGACAAGCCCACAGGGTAGCATCCCAGACTGTGGCAGGAATGGGAAGCTGGAGTTCATGCTCCCAAGGAGGTCTTTGCAGATCATCTGCTGGATTGGCTGGCATGGTCAGGCAAGTGGAGGAGCAAAGATTTGCAGCCCGGCCTCAGGTGGCCAGTGGTGAAGTTGGGGATGGTGCTTGGGTTTGGTATGATATAGATGAAGGTGGCCACATGGACAAAAGACAATTAAGAGTAGCGATTGAATTTCCTCTGAGACAGCTGTCAATTCTGGTTGCCAACTAAAAGCTGGATGCATTCAGTTGATATTAAGTGGTAGCGGAACAAAGGTCAATTTGATCTTTCTTCAATGGCAGCACAGAGACCATGGAGTTTATCTTTTGACACCACAAGGCATATGTCTGAACAGTTCAGTCTCATGGTTAGCAAATGTTGAAAGATACAACAACAGCCCCTGGCAGAATTTTTTTTTTAATGCCAACTTTCTTCTGCATTCGTTTTTGTGTAAGTGAATGGGATTTCATCAGAAGAATCTTTGAACTTGAGACCTACTGTATATCATAATGAGCTGGCACGGACCTGGTACAATTACCCGTGATCACAACACACAAATGATGTGGACCATTGTAAATGTCTTCTTCTTGCGTATGGCGTGCACAACCTAAAGTTGTAGGTCAACTTCTTCTAGTTGATCTTTTGTTTGTGCACGTCGGGTTGATTGCATTAACCATATAACCATATAACAATTACAGCACGGAAACAGGCCCTCTCGGCCCTTCCAGTCCGTGCCGACCATTTGTTTTCCCCTAGTCCCATCTACCTGCACTCAGACCATACCCCTCCATTCCCTTCACGTCCATATACCTATCCACTTTACTTTTAAATGTTAAAATCGATCCTGCCTCCACCACCTCTGCTGGAAGCTCATTCCACACAGCCACCACCCTCTGAGTAAAGAAGTTCCCCCTCACGTTACCCCTAAACTTCTGTCCCTTAATTCTCATGTCATGCCCTCTTGTTTGAATCTTCCCTACCCTCAATGGGAAAGCTTATCCACGTCAACTCTGTCTATCCCTTTCATCATTTTAAAGACCTCAATCAAGTCCCCCCTTAACCTTCTGCGCTCCAAAGAATAAAGACCTAACTTGTTCAACCTTTCTCTGTAACATAGTTGCTGGAACCCTGGCAACATTCTAGTAAATCTCCTCTGTACTCTCTCTATTTTGTTGACATCCTTCCTATAACTAGGCGACCAAAATTGTACACCATACTCCAGAATTGGTCTTACCAATGCCTTGTACAATTTTAACATTACTTCCCTACTCCTATATTCAATGCTCTGATTTATAAAGGCCAGCACACCAAAGGCTTTCTTTACCACCCTATCTACATGCGATTCCACCTTCAGGGAACTATGCACAGTTATTCCTAGATCCCTCTGTTCCACAGCATTCCTCAATTCCCTACCATTTACCATGTACGTCCTATTTTGATTTGTCCTGCCAAGATGTAGCACTTCACACTTATCAGCATTAAACTCCATCTGCCATCTTTCAGCCCACTTTTCCAAATGGCCCAAATCTCTCTGTAGACTTTGAGAATCTACTTCATTATCCACAATACCACCTATCTTAGTATCATCTGCATACTTACTTATCCAATTTTCCACCCCATCATCCAGATCATTGATGTACATGACAAACAACAGTGGACCCAACACAGATCCCTGAGGCACCCCACTGGTCACCGGCTTCCAACCTGACAAACAGCCATCCACCATTACTCTCTGACATCTCCCATTCAGCCACTGTTGAATCCATCTTGCTACTCCGCCATTAACACCCAAAGATTGAACCTTCTGAACCAACCTTCCATGGGGAACCTTGTCAAAGGCCTTACTGAAATCCATATAGACAACATCCACTGCTTTACCCTCATCAATTTCCCTAGTTACCACTTCTAAAAATTCAAGAAGGTTTGTCAAACATGACCTTCCAGGCACAAATCCATGTTGACTGTTCCTGATCAGACCCTGTTTATCCAGATGCTTATATATATTATCTCTAAGTATCCTTTCCATTAATTTGCCCACCACTGACGTCAAACTAATAGGTCTATAATTGCTAGGTTTATTCTTTGAACCCTTTTTAAACAATGGAACAACATGCGCAGTAAGCCAATCCTCCGGCACTATTCCCGTTTCTAATGACATTGAAATATTTCTGTCATAGCTCCTGCTATTTCTACACTAACTTCCCTCAATGTCCTAGGGAATATCCTGTCAGGACCTGGAGACTTATCCACCTTTATATTTTTCAAAAGTGTCAGTACTTCCTCCTCTTTGAATCTCATAGTTTCCATAGCTACTCTACTTTTTTCCCTTACCTCACAGAGTTCAATATCCTTCTCCTTGGTGAATACCGAAGAAAAGAAATTGTTCAATATCTCCCCCATCTCTTTTGGCTCTGCAGATAGCTGTCCATTCTGGTTCTCTAATGGTCCAATTTTATCCCTCGTTATCCTTTTGCTATTAATATAGCTGTAGAAGCCCTTTGGATTTACTTTCACCTTTCTTGCCAAAGCAACCTCATATCTTCTTTTAGCCTTCCTAATTTCTTTCTTAAGATTCTTTTTACATTCTTTATATTCCTCTAGCACCTCATTTACTCCATGCCTCCTATAATTATTGTAGATATCTCTCTTTTTTCGAAACATGTGTCTAATTTCCCTTGAAAACCATGGCTCTTTCAACCTAACAGGGACATAAAGATTCTGTACTCTTACAATTTCCCCTTTAAATGTCCTCCATTTCTCTTCTACATCCTTCCCATGAAACAAAGTGTCCCAATTCACTCCTTTAAAAATCCTCACGCATTCCCTCAAAGTTAGCCTTTCTCCAATCAAAAATCTCCACTCTAGGTCCTGTTCTGACTCGCTCCATAATTATATTGAAACTAATGGTATTGTGATCACTGGTCCCGAAGTGCTCACCAACGCATTCCTCCGTCACCTGTCCTGCCTCATTTCCTAACAGGAGGTCCAGCACTGCCCCTTCTCTGGTCGGTACCTCTATGTACTGCTGCAAAAAACTATCCTGCACACATTTTACAAACTCCAAACCATCTAGCCCATTTACAGAATGTGTTTCCCAGTCTATTTTTGGGAAATTGAAATCTCCCACAATCACTACCTTGTGCTTACTACTAATATCTGCTATCTCCTTACATATTTGCTCTTCCAATTCTCGCTCCCCATTTGGCGGTCTATAGTACACCCCTAAAAGTGTTGCTACACCGTTCCCACTTCTCAGTTCCACCCAAATAGCCTCCCTAGACGAACCCTCTAATCTATCCTGCCAAAGCACTGCTGTAATATCCTCTCTGACAAGCAATGCAACACCTCCACCTCTGGTCCCTCCAATTCTATCACCCCGGAAGCAACGAAATCCTGGAATATTTAGTTTCCAATCACAGCCCTCCTGCAACCATGTTTCATTGATTGCCACAACATCATATTTCCAGGTGTCAATCCAGGCTCTAAGTTCATCCACCTTACTTACAATGCTCCTAGCATTAAAATATGCACATTTTATAAACCCACCATCCTTTATTCTCTGTCATTAAGGGCCTGTCCCACCAGCATGCGGCGAGCGCGACCTAACGTGGTCGCTTGAGCCATACGGCCTCGCGGGGCTGGTCCCACTTCGATCGCCGGAGCCGTATGGAGTTGTGCGGAGCTGGTCCCGACATCGCGCGGGGCTCCAAAAAACTGACCGTGTTCATAAATTCCGCGCGGCACCGGCCTGTCGGCCCGCAGCCTCCTTGACGCCATTCGCAGCGCCTCGACATCGTGCCTCAGTGTCCCTCTCTGTGTGTGCCTCCGTGACCCTCTCTGTGTGTCCCTCTCTATGTGCCTCCGTGACCCTCTCTATGTGCCTCCGTGACCCTCTCTGTGTGCCTCCGTGACCCTCTCTATGTGCCTCCGTGACCCTCTCTATGTGCCTCCGTGAACCTCTCTGTGTGCCTCCGTGACCCTCTCTGTGTGTCCCTCTCTGTGTGCCTCCGTGACCCTCTCTATGTGCCTCCGTGACCCTCTCTATGTGCCTCCGTGACCCTCTCTGTGTGCCTCCGTGACCCTCTCTGTGTGTGTGCCTCCGTGACCCTCTCTATGTGCCTCCGTGACCCTCTCTGTGTGCCTCCGTGACCCTCTCTATGTGCCTCCGTGACCCTCTCTGTGTGCCTCCGTGACCCTCTCTATGTGCCTCCGTGACCTCTCTGTGTGCCTCCGTGACCCTCTCTATATGTGCCTCCGTGACCCTCTCTGTGTGCCTCCGTGACCCTCTCTATGTGCCTCCGTGACCCTCTCTATGTGCCTCCGTGACCCTCTCTGTGTGCCTCCGTGACCCTCTCTATGTGCCTCCGTGACCCTCTCTGTGTGCCTCCGTGACCCTCTCTATGTGCCTCCGTGACCCTCTCTGTGTGCCTCCGTGACCCTCTCTATGTGCCTCCGTGACCCTCTCTGTGTGCCTCCGTGACCCTCTCTATGTGCCTCCGTGACCCTCTCTATGTGCCTCCGTGACCCTCTCTGTGTGCCTCCGTGAACCTCTCTGTGTTTCTCCGTGACCCTCTCTGTGTGCCTCCGTGAACCTCTCTGTGTTTCTCCGTGACCCTCTCTGTGTGCCTCCGTGACCCTCTCTGTGTGCCTCCGTGAACCTCTCTGTGTTTCTCCGTGACCCTCTCTGTGTGCCTCCGTGACCCTCTCTATGTGCCTCCGTGTCCCTCTCTGTGTGTGCCTCCATGTCCCTCTCAGTCCTTGCGAACTTACCACGGACTTGGCTCCAACTTCGCGTCACCCACCCGACCTCCGCGCGGCCCCCGCTTCCGGTTTGGTCGCGCTCACCGCATACAGGTCGCATGCTCGTGGGATAGGCCCTTTAGTCGAGACTGGATGGCCCACGTGAAGATTGCAATCTCCCACCCCATTTTAAAGGTTCAACCACTGGTAATTGACTGGTATTTGTGTGGAACTAAAGTCACATAAGCACACCAACCATTCATTGCAAAATAGAGGAGGTAAATGTTTGACATGGCTGAACAGTAACCGTTCTATGTCGAGTAATACATCTTCACTGTGCCTGCCTTTGGTTTGTAAAGCATCGTCAGTAGTCAAGAGTTTTGATTAAATGCATCAAATGAGTTTTCAATTATTCTTTGTAATACAACCCAGGAGGGCACAGTGAGTAGAGCTGCTGCCTCACAGTGTCAGAGACCCAGATTCAATGCACGTTCTGTCTGTGTCGGCGTGGGTTTTTTCCCGGGTGCTCCAGTTTCCTCCTGCATCCCAAAGACATACAGGTTTGTGGCCTCTGTAAATTGCCCCTAATGTGCAGGGAGTGCATGAGAAAATGGGATAACATTGAACTAGTGAGAATGGGTGAATGATGGTCAGCGTGGGCTCGGTGGGCCAAAGGGCCTGTTTCCATGCTAGATCTATCTGTAAACTAACCTAAGCCAACCCCCACAATCATCTTGTCAAATTGGAATGCTGAACGTTAGGGAGGATGGGGATATTGATGGATTGGTTGAACAGCAAATGTATAGAAACATAGAAACATAGAAATTAGGTGCAGGAGCAGGCCATTCGGCCCTTCGAGCCTGCACTGCCATTCAATATGATCATGGCTGATCATCCAACTCAATATCCTGTACCTGCCTTCTCTCCATACCCCCTGATCCCTTCAGCCACAAGGGCCACATCCAACTCCCTCTTAAATATGGCCAACGAACTGGCCTCAACTACCTTCTGTGGCAGAGAATTCCACAGATTCACCACTCTCTGTGTGAAAAACAATTTTCTCATCTCGGTCCTAAAAGTCTTCCCCCTTATCCTTAAACTGTGACCCCTTGTCCTGGACTTCCCCAACATCGGGAACAATCTTCCTGCATCTAGCCTGTCCAACCCCTTAAGAATTTTGTAAGTCTCTATGAGATCACCCCTCAATCTTCTAAATTCCAGCGAGTACAAGCCGAGTATATCCAGTCTTTCTTCATATGGAAGTCGTGCCATCCCAGGAATCAGTCTGGTGAACCTTCTCTGTACTCCCTCTATGGCAAGAATGTCTTTCCTCAGATTAGGAGACCAAAACTGCACGCAATACTCCAGGTGTGGCCTCACCAAGACCCTGTACAACTGCAGTAGAACGTCCCTGCTCTTGTACTCAAATCCTTTTGCTATGAATGCCAACATACCATTCGCTCTCTTCACAGCCTGCTGCACCTGCATGCCTACTTTCAATGACTGGTGTACCATGACACCCAGGTCTCGCTGCATCTCACCTTTTCCTAATCGGTCACCATTCAAATAATAGTCTACCTTTCTGTTTTTTGCCACCAAAGTGGATACTCACATTTATCCACATTATACTGCATCTGCCATGCATTTGCCCACTCACCCAGTCTATCCAAGTCATCCTGCAGCCTCCTAGCATCCTCCTCACAGCTAACACTGTCCCCCAGCTTCGTGTCATCCGCAAACTTCGAGATGTTGCATTTAATTCCCTCGTCCAAATCATTAATGTATATTGTAAATAGCTGGGGTCCCAGCACTGAGCCTTGCGGCACCCCACTAGTCACTGTCTGCCATCCTGAAAAGGACCCGTTCACTCCTACTCTTTGCTTCCTGTCTGCCAGCCAGTTCTCTATCCACATCAATACTGAACCACCAATACCGTGTACTTTAAGTTTGTATACCAATCTCTTGTGTGGGACCTTGTCGAAAGCCTTCTGAAAGTCCTTATACAACACATCCACTGCTTCTCCCTTATCCACTCTACTAGTTACATCCTCAAAGAATTCAATAAGATTCGTCAGACATGATTTACCCTTCGTAAATCCATGCTGACTTTGTCCAATGATTTCACCACTTTCCAAATGCGCTGCTATCCCATCTTTAATAATTGACTCTAGCAGTTTCCCCACTACCAATGTTAGACTAACTGGTCTGTAATTCCCCGTTTTCTCTCTCCCTTTTTAAAAAGTGGGGTTACATTAGCTACCCCAATCCTCAGGAACTACTCCAGAATCTAAAGAGTTTTGAAAAATTATCACTAAGGCATCTGCTATTTCTGGAGCTACTTCCTTAATTACCCTGGGATGCAGCCTATCTGGCCCTGGGGATTTATCGGCCTTTAATCCATTCAATTTACCCAACACCACTTTCCGGCTTACCTGGATTTCACTCATTTCCTCCATCTCATTTGACCCGCGATCCCCTGCTATTTCCGGCAAATTATTTATGTCTTCCTTAGTGAAGACAGAACCAAAGTAGTTATTCAATTGGTCTGCCATGTCCTTGTTCCCCATGATCAATTCACCCGTTTCTGACTGCAAGGGACCTACATTTGTTTTAACTAATCTTTTGCACTTCACATATCGATAAAAACTTTTGCAGTCAGTTTTTATGTTTCCTGCCAGTTTTCCTTTGTACTCCATTTTCCCTTTCCTAATTAAGCCCTTTGTCCTCCTCTGTTGGTCTCTGAATTTCTCCCAGTCCCCTGGTAGGCTGCTTTTTCTGGCTAATTTGTACGCTTCATCTTTTTCTTTGATACTATCCCTGATTTCCCTCGTTATCCACGGATGCGCTACCTTCCCTGATTTATTCTTTTGCCATACTGGGATGAACAATTGTTGTAGTTCATCCATGCAGTCTTTAAATGCCTTCCATTGCATATCCACCGTCAACCCTTCAAGAATCAATTGCCAGTCGATCTTGGCCAATTCACGTCTCATACCCTCAAAGTTACCTTTCTTTAAGTGTTTCTGAATTAACAATGTCACTCTCCATCCTAATGAAGAACTCAACTACATTATGGTCACTCTTGCCCAAGGGGCCACGTACAACAAGGCTGCTAACTAACCCTTCCTCGTTACTCAATATCCAGTCTAGAAAAGCCTGCTCTCTCGTTGGTTCCTCCACATGTTGGTTTAGAAAACTATCCCGCATACATTCCAAGAAATCCTCTTCCTCAGCACCCCTGCCAATTTGATTCACCCAATCTATGTGTAGATTGAAGTCACCCATTATAACGGTTTTACCTTCGTTGCACGCTAACACTGATCCTTCATGTCTGCTAACTTTAATTTTGCTAAACGATTATTTATATCATATTTTCTCGTCTTTCACAAAATCCATAGCAACAATATCCACTGTATTCCTTTGATCAACTTTCACTGTGACTGTCAGAAAATTCAACAAGGTTAGTCAAGCACAATCTGCCTTTTACACACCACAACTGCCTCCCCCTAATTAAATGAATCCTGCCAAGTGTAAGCTCTGCTTTTCCGTTAGTTACTGTAACTTTGCACACTACTGATATTAAACTGACATACAGTACATATACCGTAGTTACATATAATATCCTTAAGGCCCATGTCCCACTTAGGGATTTTTTTAGGCGACTACAGGCGACTACAGGCGACAAGGCTGTTGCCACATGGTCGCCGGGGTGTCGCCTGTACGGTCGTGAGTTGTCTCCTCAGTCGCCCAAAGTGTCGTAGCGTCTTTCTGGTCGCCGCTGGATTTTCAATATGTTGAAGAATTATCGGAGATAGTCAGCGACAGTGGGTATGACGCCAATGAGTGTAGCTTGACTTCTCCTGACGTAGGCGACGTAGGTTGTCGCCAGGTGACGTAGGTTGTCGCCGGTGCTGACCATTTTTTTGTTGTTGTTAAAGTAATGATTCTATTTCAAATTTTATGTCAAAGGGGGGTCCAGATGTCGTTTTTTGGTGACCTGGTATGACTATGACAGACACCGGCAGTCGCCTGAAAATAGCTTAAGTGGGACAGGCCCATTAGATCTTTTCTTGAGCTAGACTGTCATATTTGGTCATCCTCCATATCTGGAGAACGTGGAGAGATTTTGACATGCCTTCCCATTATTCCCCTCAGTAACCTGGATACATTTAGACCAAGAACCAAACCATCTCCTCATCCCACCCATCATCTCTACTGTTGGCATTTGGTCAGTATCCTTCTACCGAGAACACTGACGCAATTATCAAGAAAGCTCATCAGCACCTCTACTTCCTGAGAAGATTACGGAGATTCGGTTCGTCAAGGAGGACTCTCTCTAACTTCTACAGGTGCACTGTAGAGAGCTTGCTGACCAGTTGCATCGTGGCTTCGTTCGGTAACTTGAGCGCCCTGGAGAGAAAGGACGACAAAAAGTAGTAAACACTGCCCAGTCCATCATCGGCTCTGACCTTCCTTCCATCGAGGGAATTTACCGCAGTCGCTGCCTCAAAAAGGCTGGCAGTATCATCAAGGACCCACACCATCCTGGCCACACACTCATCTCCCTGCTACCTTCAGGAGAAGGTATAAGAGCCTGAAGACTGCAACGACCAGGTTCAGGAATAGCTACTTCCCCACAGCCATCAGGCTATTAAACCTGGCTCGGACAAAACTCTGAACATTAATAACCCATTATCTGTTATTTTCACTTTATCAGTTTATTTATTCATGTGTGTGTATATTTATATAATGGTATGTGGACACACTGATCTGTTCTGTAGTCAATGCCTACTATGTTCTGTTGTGCTGAAGCAAAGCAAGAATATCATTGTCCTATCAGGGACACACGACAATAAACTCTCTTGAACTTGAACTTAGTAAACACTGATACAAAGTATTTATTACATATTATAACCATGTTTACTTTGTACATTAGGGATACAGCACGGAACAGGCCCTTCGGCCCATCGAGTTCACGCCGGCCAGCGTTCAGCCCGTACACTAGCACTGTCCTACTCATCAGGGACAATTTACAATTTTACTGAAACCAATTAACCTACAAGCCTTTAGGTCTTTGCGGTGTGGGAGGAAACCAGTGCACCCGGAGGAAACCCACGGGGTCACAGGGTGAACGTACAAACTCCATACAGACAGCACCCATGGTCATGGTCGAACCTGGATCTCTGGCGCTGTAAGGCAGCAGCTTTACTGCTGCACCACTGTGCCACACTTGGTCTGTACTTCTTCTACATATCACCTCCAACTAAGTGGATTCTGCCCTTGCCCACTCAAAGACACCCTCTCTTTCCAACACAACAGTGAGCACATCTTCCCATCTCCACCCCTTTCAGCTTTCCGCAGAGACCGTTCCCTCCGAAACTCCCTGGTCAACTCGTCCATTGCCACCCAAACCACCCCCTCCCCAGGTACTTTCCCCTGCAACCGCAGGAGATGCCACACCTGTCCCTTTACCTCCCCCCTCGACTCCATCCAATGACCCAAACAGTCTTTCCAGGTGAGGCAGAGGTTCACCTGCACCTCCTCCAACCTCATCTACTGTATCCGCTGTTCCAGGTGTCAACTTCTCTACATCGGCGAGACCAAGCGCAGGTTCGGCGATCGTTTCGCTGAACACCTCCGCTCAGTCCGTCTTAACCTACCAGATCTCCCGTTGGCTCAGCACTTCAACTCCCCCTCCCATTCCCAATCTGACCTTTCTGTCCTGGGCCTCCTCCATTGTCAGAGTGAGGCCCAGCAAAAATTGGAGGAACAGCATCTCATATTTTGCTTGGGCAGCTTACACCCCAGCGGTATGAACATTCTCTAACTTCAAGTAGCCCTTGCTTTCCCTCTCTCTCCATCCCCTCCATCTTCCCAGTTCTCCCACCAGTCTTACCATCTCCACCTACTTTCTATCTCTGTCCCGCCCACTCCCCTGACATCAGTCTGAAGAAGGCTTCAGACCCGAAATTCATCACCTGTTCCCCTCCAGGGATGCTGCCTGATCCGCTGAGTTACTCCAGCATTTTGTGTCTACAACAGTGACCTTTCTGTCCTGGGCCTCCTCCATCACCAGAGTGAGGCCTGACACACACAGGAGATATCTCTTCCAGCCCCCCGCCCCCCCCCCCCCCCCCCCCCCTCCATATTCCCCATCCTCCCTCACCATCAGCCTGAAGAAGGATCCTGACCATAAACAGCATGTCCATTCCCTCCACAGATGCTGCCTGACCTCCAGCACTTGCCTTTTCTCAAAATTCCAGCATCTGTAGAGCCTTGTGTCTGAACAATGTCTTCCCCAATCATTCCTCCCACCTTGCCATCTCCTCCTATTTTTTTCCTTTCATATCATCCCTTTTTGTGAACACTTTGTGGCCATGAATAATAAATGCACAATCCTCAGCAATTCCAAGCATATTGCTTTCAATTACAACTTACGCTCAGCATAGGAGCACTGCAAGGCTGCACCTCCACAGACGCCTCTGTCAAGCTTCTCAAGTTTGCGGACGACACAATCCTGATTGGACTGATCCAAGATGGGGAGAAATCTGCCTATAGACAGGAAGTGTCACAGTTGGCCTCGACCACTGCTACACGACCATCAAAGACGCCTATCGCTCTATCCCTCGCCCTCACTTTGGTAAATCCGACGCACCCCCAGAGGTGAGGACTGTTCAGAGCTGGTCGGGGGGGGGGTAGAGGAACAACTCCTGGACTGTTTGGAGTCTGTAGACTGGGCAACGGACGTTACAGAGAAAAACCTGCTGAGTGTTTCCTAACAGAAGTCTTGGATGAACCATGAGATCCGCACTCTTCTGAAGTCCAGATCCTGGGCATTCAGGTCTGGAGATACAGAGGTCTACAAGAGGTCCAGATACCACCTTGGTAAGGCCATCAAAAAGGCCAAAAGAGACTTCTGCTCCAAGCTGGAGGATGAGACGGATGTTCGGCAGCTGTGGTGGGGCCTGAATGCCATCACATCATACAAGGCGAAATCAGAAGGCAGCTCGAATGTCGGTGAAACATCACTCCCTGACGAGCTCAATGCATTTTACGCACGCTTTGATAGGGAGAACACTGATGTGCCTTCCCGAGCCCACATTCGCCGGGGTGAACCCTCGAAAAGCACCTGGACCTGATGGTATACCTGGCTGTGTTTTAAAAACCAACTGGCTGGAGTTTTTATGGACATTATCAACCTCTCACTGCTGAGGTCTGAGGTTCCCACCTGCTTTAAAAGGCATCAATAATACCGGTGCCCAAGAAGAGCAAGGTGACGTGCCTAAATGACTATCGACCAGTGGCACTAACATTTGTGGTAATGAAGTGCTTTTAGAGGTTGATTTTACTTCGGAGTCACGTGAGTGACTCTGTGAAGAGCCCCGTCTAGGCCGCATGCGCGTCAGTACGTCAGCCGCACTGGCGCAAGCATCAGACTGGCAGGACAGAGCTCCTGCCAGCGGTAAGTTACCTCTAGGTTTGAGGTAAGTTCATTTTTACTTACCAGGTTTTTTTTAGGCAGGAGCCGCTCTTCACAGAGGTTTCCTGCCAGTTTCGCAGCCCGACGAGTGTACCTGTTATGGACTGTGGGGAAAACCCAGTCCAACCGCGGATAACCAGTAAAAAGATCGTGTTGCGAGATAAGGAGCCGCTAACAAGGCAGTCAGCGGCTCCCAGCCTGCGGGGATGCCGTAGAACGGCAAGGAATTAAAGCCAGAGCCGCTGACAGTGCAATCAGCGGCTCCCAGCCTGCGGGGATGCCATGGAACGGCAAGCAAATAACAGTGCCGTCAGTGGCTCACTGATGTTGGTCTCCAGGCAAGGAATAAAATGGGACTCATTCAGCTCTCTTTGGACTCAGGTGAGTCGGGCTACAAAGGGTTTCTCTTAATAACAAAATTAATGTATGTTATAGTGTTTTTCTTAAAGTTAAAAGCTAAAGGCAAAGTTAAATTCATAAAAAGTTATTGTCATATGTCTCTGACAATGTAATCCTTGTTGTTTAACACAAGTTGCTGTGAATTGTTTTAACCCTTCACAGGCAAAGCTGTACACTAAAAATGTTAATTTAGTGAGCTTACACTGTAATAGCGCGGGCCTATTGGACGGGCTGCGCCAGCAGCGCCTGACAGGGCTGCTTCATGTATGAAAGTGCCGGCCTACGGGAGAACCGTGCCAGCAGCGCCTGATACAGGGCTGTTTCATTTGTGACATTACCGGCCTACGAGAGAGCCGTGCTAGCAGCACCTGGTACAGGGCTGTTTCATGTCAAAAAGCACCGGCCTTTACGCAAGGCGGCACCAGCAACGCCTGGGACAGGGTTGCTCAAGTTCACACATAAGTCTGTTACGCTCACGGAGTCGGGAGATGATTCTCCTTTGGGGCTGGATAGCAAGGCCCACGGTGTCGGGGGATGATTCCTCGCCGGGGCTGGATAGTGCGTTTGAAACGACTATCCCAAATGCAGCAACTATTGCATACAGTGCTACAGCAGGGCACATGCCAACAGCAGGAGTGTCAGCGCCATCCTGAACAAAAAAGGGGCCAGCAGTATCTAAAGAGAACTGTTTGATAGTGCCTTCATAGATGAGGATTAGTTTGGACAGAAGTTCCAACTCCGCAGGCCGCACCAGCAGCTCCAGTTACAGAGCTGCTATAGGTCTCCCTCTTGTAGGCAGAGACCAAGATGGGTCAGTATCCTACTGACACTGAGTCTCAGGGTATGGTCGTGGGGCACACCCCAAGGGATGAAGGGCACGTGTCAGAGGTACCTTTTTCCTGACAACAAAGTTGCTATCCCAGCAGAATATTCTATTTGGGTATAGGTCCAATGGGTTCTTATCAGTATTGGTATCCTGTGGCCTGCGGCAGCGCCTGTTTAGGGCTGCCTATGAATCGCCCTCTCTGAGGAGGGAAGAGCAAAAGGTCAAGATATAACTGACTCCAGGCTCTAAAGAAGTCAATAGAACATACTAAAGCACATATGTGCCGGCAGTGAACAGCGCCAACAGGGGGATGTGAGTGCCAGCTGCTGAATGTGTTATTCAGGTAGGCCTATTCAACAGGGGAAGAAAACCTGAAGGACTAATCAATTAGGCCAATGACGGCAAAAGTCATCGTTTCAGAATGCACCCAGGCGCTCATCGGCAGTAAGCGGTTCACTGGAGCTGGGGGCAGCATGATAGCTCAGATATTCTATGCACCTTACCAACCCTACTCAACAAAATGGGTCCAGCACTTCCAAAATATGGGTAGTGCACCATTCACAAGTTGTAATATTTACATTTGTTTTATACAACACACAAAGGATAAAAACATCTGGTTGAGGCACAGTCGTAGCATTCCAAGCAAGTTTGGATTATGGCCAGGGTTATTTTTTAAAGTTAAGGTTTGGAAATTGTGCAAAAGTTCTCATGCAAACCACCCATTGAATAAGGCAGAAGTGGCATGTTATTATGAAAAATGGAGAATGTCGGGCATATGAACTTTCCGAATATGAAAACTTATTCTCCTGACAGATTTGAATAACAGATTCATAAGGGTCAAAGATCCATGCTACGCAAATCCCATTACAGAGGTTATCAAAGACAATATTACTGTATTAATAACAGTAAAGCTTTGCGGAATAGGATAAACTGTTCGTTGGTCAGTTTACCTTTAATTATTATTAGCCTTGACTCCGCCCTGTGGCATGAGATTGGAGTTAATAGCAACCTGTTATAAAACTGAGTTTTATTTTCATCAAGAGTAATTGGCAATTATAGCAGCTGTGTTTCAGCTGAGCAAATCAAGGAACTGATATTGTGTAAGTAGCAACCTCTCAAAGGACAATTAGACCATTGTTAACAACCTTATGCTATTGTCAGCTGAAGCTACCTCAGTCACAATGATGAAAAAAAAAACAGTATTCAGCATTGCTGATCATGACAATAAACTCATTTGAACTTGAACTTGAACTTGTAACTCACGTGGTCGGTCTAATTTAGTTATTACAAACTGATGCTAAGGACTCTAAGGTGAGAAGTTCCGAATACCATCTCTAGTTGGAGGTATTGGAGATTTGCATGAGTTACCAATTCTTCAATTGTTGGTATCAACTAAATATATACACTAGATGCACCCCATGGGTAAGGGGCTATTGAGCGAATATACATATTCTACATGTTCAAATTCAAGTTGCTGCTCTACGATGGTGACATATGTTAGTCACTAGGTAATCAAGTAAAAGTATCCTGTAATAATTACCTAATCTCCTTTGCCACTAGTGTATCATCCCGTTCAGATCGATGACAATACAGAATAGGTATTGGATCTCAAAGTATTATGAAAGTATGGTTCAATACTACATTGAATATTGACATGTTGGTGCATGTCTATTCACTGATTGCAAAAATATGTGGCACAGCAGTACATTCTCGCTACAAAAGGAGGAATATTCTTTTATGTTTTCCTCCATTTTTTGCCTCATTAGCCGGGTCTTAAAACAGTCAGCAAGACCTCGCTTGGGTTCATACTGTCGGACTGGCTAAGCAGCCATGTTGTCTGCTTCATCAGGCATAATGGCACAACGGTATACGGTTATTCCAAAAGACAAAAACTTGCTGGTTCAAACTGTGGTTCAGGAGACCGGCCTTTGCACAATAAAACAATTATTGACTTACACATTTTGAATGGATTGACTTATGCCTCGGGTTGTCACATCAAGCCATGAATGTGCTCACTGCAGAGTGCAGGGATAGCACCCAAAATAGCAGGACATTCCTATTGTGGAGGATTAGAAGTGATTTGCTTAAATGTTAATGTTACTTTTAATACACACTACAGCTGCAACAATGTTTTCCGCCTCTAGCGTGTCCAAACCCTTAATAATCTTATATGTTTCAATAAGATCACCTCTCATCCTTCGAATGGTCTACTCCTGCACCTATTGTCTATTGTCTATTGTCCAAACTGCACATTTATCTTATGTACAATTCTATCCTATTTACTATTCTTTTGAAGCTCCTTAACAACCAGCCGATCAATTAAACCTTTCTGATTGTACAATGTTCAATCTAATCTACCTTCCTTCTTGATAGATTCGTCAGCGAACAGAGAAAATCACAGTGGCTGCCGCCTCAAAATGCCAAAGACTTGGTTTTTATTGCGACCTCGGGGGGCTGTCTGTGTGAAATTTGAATGTTCTCCATGACAGCGTGGGTTTCCTCCAGGTCGTTCAGTTTTCTCCCACATACTGAGGACGTATGGGTTTGTAGGTTAATTAGTCCTCTGTAAAATTGCTTCCAAGGGATGAGAAAGTGGGATAACAGAGAAATAGTGTGAATGGGTGATCAATACAGATGCTTCCCGATTTACATAGAAACATAGAAAATAGGTGCAGGAGGACGCCATTCGGCCCTTCGAGCCAGCACCGCCATTCATTGTGATCATGACTGATCGTCCGCTATCAATAACCCGTGCCTGCCTTCTCCCCATATCCCTTGACTCCTAGAGCTCTATCCAATTCGCTCTTAAATCCATCCAGTGATTTGGCCTCCACTGCCCTCTGTGGCAGGGAATTCCATAAATTCACAACTCTCTGTGTACAAAAGTTTTTTCTCACCTCAGTCTTAAATGACCTCCCCTTTATTCTAAGACTGTGGCCCCTGGTTCTGGACTCACCCAACATTGGGAACATTTTTCCTGCATCTAGCATGTCCAGTCCTTTTATAATTGTATATGTTTCTATAATATGCCCCCCCCCTCATCCTTCTAAACTCCAGTGAATACAAGCCTAGTCTTTTCAATCTTTCCACATATGACAGTCCCGCAATCCCAAGGATCAATCTCGTGAACCTACGCTGCACTGCCTCAATTACAAGGATGTCCTTCCGCAATTTAGGAGACCAAAACTGTACACAATACTCCAGATGTGGTCTCACCAGAGCCCTGCAGAAGCACCTCTTTACTCCTGTACTGAAATCCTCTTGTTATAAAGGCCAACATTCCATTAGATTTCTTCACTACCTGCTGTAACTGCACGCCAACTTTCAGTGACTGGTGTACAAGGACACCCAGGTCTCGCTGTATCACCCCCTCACCTAACCTAACCCCATTGAGATAATAATCTGCCCTCTTGTTTTTTGCCGCCAAAGTGGATAACCTCACATTTATCTATATTATACTGCATCTGCCACGCATCTGCCCACTCACTCAACCTGTCCAGGTCCCCCTGCAACCTCCTAACATCCTCTTCACAGTTCACACTGCCACCCAGCTTTGTGTCATCCACAAACTTGCTAGTGTTGCTCCTAATTCCCTCTTCCAAATCATTAATATATATAGTAAACAGTTGCGGCCCCAACACCGAGCCTTGTGGCACTCCTCTCACCACTGCCTGCCATTCTGAAAAGGACCCGTTCACTCCTACTCTTTGCTTCTGGTCTGCCAACCAATTTTCTATCCATGTCAACACCCTACCCCCAATACCATGTGCTCTAATTTTAGTCACCAGTCTCCCGTGCGGGACCTTATCAAAGGCTTTCTGAGTCTAGATACACTACATCCACTGGCACCCCTTCATCCATTTTACTTGTCACATCATCAAAATGTTCCAGAAGATTAGTCAAGCATGATTTCCCTTTCATAAATCCATGTTGACTTGGACTAATCCTTTTACTGCTATCCAAATGCTCCATTATTACCTCTTTAATAATTGACTCCAGCATCTTTCCCACTACCGAAGTCAGGCTAACTGGTCTGTAATTCCCTGTTTTCTCTCTCGCTCCTTTCTTGAAAAGTGGGATAACATTAGCTATCCTCCAATCCACAGGAACTGATGCTGAATCTATTGAACATTGGAAAATGATCACCAATGCGTCCACTACTTCTAGAGCCACCTCCCTGAGGACCCTGGGATGCAGACCATCAGACCCAGGGGATTTATCATCCCCTCAGTCCCATTAGCCTACCCAATACTATTTCTCGCCTAATGAAAATTTATTTCAGTACCTCTACCCCCTTAGATCTTCTGTCCTCCAGTACATCTGGGAGATTGTTAGTGTCCTCCTTAGTGAAGACAGATCCGAAGTATCTATTCAACTCTTCTGCCATTTCCTTGTTGTCCATAATTATTTCACCCGTGTCTGCCTTCAAGGGACCCGCATTTTGACTATGCTATTCTTTTACAACAGTGAGCACATCTTCCCATCTCCACCCCTTTCAGCTTTCCGCAGAGACCGTTCCCTCCGAAACTCCCTGGTCAACTCGTCCATTGCCACCCAAACCACCCCCTCCCCAGGTACTTTCCCCTGCAACCGCAGGAGATGCCACACCTGTCCCTTTACCTCCCCCCTCGACTCCATCCAATGACCCAAACAGTCTTTCCAGGTGAGGCAGAGGTTCACCTGCACCTCCTCCAACCTCATCTACTGTATCTACTGTTCCAGGTGTTAACTTCTCTACATCGGCGAGACCAAGCGCAGGTTCGGTGATCGTTTCGCTGAACACCTCTGATCAGTCCGTCTTAACCTACCTGATCTCCCGTTGGCTCAGCACTTCAACTCCCCCTCCCATTCCCAATCTGACCTTTCTGTCCTGGGCCTCCTCCATTGTCAGAGTGAGGCCCAGCACAAATTGGAGGAACAGCATCTCATATTTTGCTTGGGCAGCTTACACCCCAGCGGTATAAACATTCTCTAACTTCAAGCAGCCCTTGCTTTCCCTCTCTCTCCATCCCCTCCATCTTCCCAGTTCTCCCACCAGTCTTACCATCTCCACCTACTTTCTATCTCTGTCCCGCCCACTCCCCTGACATCAGTCTGAAGAAGGCTTCAGACCCGAAATTCATCACCTGTTCCCCTCCAGGGATGCTGCCTGATCCGCTGAGTTACTCCAGCATTTTGTGTCTACAGCAGTGACCTTTCTGTCCTGGGCCTCCTCCATCACACATCTGGTTGAGGCACAGTCGTAGCATTCCAAGCAAGTTTGGATTATGGCCAGGGTTATTTTTTAAAGTTAAGGTTTGGAAATTGTGCAAAAGTTCTCATGCAAACCACCCATTGAATAAGGCAGAAGTGGCATGTTATTATGAAAAATGGAGAATGTCGGGCATATGAACTTTCCGAATATGAAAACTTATTCTCCTGACAGATTTGAATAACAGATTCATAAGGGTCAAAGATCCATGCTACGCAAATCCCATTACAGAGGTTATCAAAGACAATATTACTGTATTAATAACAGTAAAGCTTTGCGGAATAGGATAAACTGTTCGTTGGTCAGTTTACCTTTAATTATTATTAGCCTTGACTCCGCCCTGTGGCATGAGATTGGAGTTAATAGCAACCTGTTATAAAACTGAGTTTTATTTTCATCAAGAGTAATTGGCAATATAGCAGCTGTGTTTCAGCTGAGCAAATCAAGGAACTGATATTGTGTAAGTAGCAACCTCTCAAAGGACAATTAGACCATTGTTAACAACCTTATGCTATTGTCAGCTGAAGCTACCTCAGTCACAATGATGAAAAAAAAAACAGTATTCAGCATTGCTGATCATGACAATAAACTCATTTGAACTTGAACTTGAACTTGTAACTCACGTGGTCGGTCTAATTTAGTTATTACAAACTGATGCTAAGGACTCTAAGGTGAGAAGTTCCGAATACCATCTCTAGTTGGAGGTATTGGAGATTTGCATGAGTTACCAATTCTTCAATTGTTGGTATCAACTAAATATATACACTAGATGCACCCCATGGGTAAGGGGCTATTGAGCGAATATACATATTCTACATGTTCAAATTCAAGTTGCTGCTCTACGATGGTGACATATGTTAGTCACATGGCAATCAAGTAAAAGTATCCTGTAATAATTACCTAATCTCCTTTGCCACTAGTGTATCATCCCGTTCAGATCGATGACAATACAGAATAGGTATTGGATCTCAAAGTATTATGAAAGTATGGTTCAATACTACATTGAATATTGACATGTTGGTGCATGTCTATTCACTGATTGCAAAAATATGTGGCACAGCAGTACATTCTCGCTACAAAAGGAGGAATATTCTTTTATGTTTTTCCTCCATTTTTGCCTCATTAGCCGGGGTCTTAAAACAGTCAGCAAGACCTCGCTTGGGTTCATACTGTCGGACTGGCTAAGCAGCCATGTTGTCTGCTTCATCAGGCATAATGGCACAACGGTATACGGTTATTCCAAAAGACAAAAACTTGCTGGTTCAAACTGTGGTTCAGGAGACCGGCCTTTGCACAATAAAACAATTATTGACTTACACATTTTGAATGGATTGACTTATGCCTCGGGTTGTCACATCAAGCCATGAATGTGCTCACTGCAGAGTGCAGGGATAGCACCCAAAATAGCAGGACATTCCTATTGTGGAGGATTAGAAGTGATTTGCTTAAATGTTAATGTTACTTTTAATACACACTACAGCTGCAACAATGTTTTCCGCCTCTAGCGTGTCCAAACCCTTAATAATCTTATATGTTTCAATAAGATCACCTCTCATCCTTCGAATGGTCTACTCCTGCACCTATTGTCTATTGTCTATTGTCCAAACTGCACACTTATCTTATGTACAATTCTATCCTATTTACTATTCTTTTGAAGCTCCTTAACAACCAGCCGATCAATTAAACCTTTCTGATTGCACAATGTTCAATCTAATCTACCTTCCTTCTTGATAGATTCGTCAGCGAACAGAGAAAATCACAGTGGCTGCCGCCTCAAAACGCCAAAGACTTGGTTTTAATTGCGACCTCGGGGGCTGTCTGTGTGAAATTTGAATGTTCTCCATGACAGCGTGGGTTTCCTCCAGGTCGTTCAGTTTTCTCCCACATACTGAGGACGTATGGGTTTGTAGGTTAATTAGTCCTCTGTAAAATTGCTTCCAAGGGATGAGAAAGTGGGATAACAGAGAAATAGTGTGAATGGGTGATCAATACAGATGCTTCCCGATTTACATAGAAACATAGAAAATAGGTGCAGGAGGACGCCATTCGGCCCTTCGAGCCAGCACCGCCATTCATTGTGATCATGACTGATCGTCCGCTATCAATAACCCGTGCCTGCCTTCTCCCCATATCCCTTGACTCCACTAGCTCCTAGAGCTCTATCCAATTCGCTCTTAAATCCATCCAGTGATTTGGCCTCCACTGCCCTCTGTGGCAGGGAATTCCATAAATTCACAACTCTCTGTGTACAAAAGTTTTTTCTCACCTCAGTCTTAAATGACCTCCCCTTTATTCTAAGACTGTGGCCCCTGGTTCTGGACTCACCCAACATTGGGAACATTTTTCCTGCATCTAGCTTGTCCAGTCCTTTTATAATTGTATATGTTTCTATAAAATCCCCCCCCCTCATCCTTCTAAACTCCAGTGAATACAAGCCTAGTCTTTTCAATCTTTCCTCATATGACAGTCCCGCCATCCCAAGGATCAATCTCGTGAACCTACGCTGCACTGCCTCAATTACAAGGATGTCCTTCCGCAATTTAGGAGACCAAAACTGTACACAATACTCCAGATGTGGTCTCACCAGAGCCCTGCAGAAGAACCTCTTTACTCCTGTACTGAAATCCTCTTGTTATGAAGGCCAACATTCCATTAGCTTTCTTCACTGCCTGCTGTACCTGCACGCCAACTTTCAGTGACTGGTGTACAAGGACACCCAGGTCTCGCTGTACCACCCCCTCACCTAACCTAACCCCATTGAGATAATAATCTGCCCTCTTGTTTTTGCCGCCAAAGTGGATAACCTCACATTTATCTATATTATACTGCATCTGCCAAGCATCTGCCCACTCATTCAACTGTCCAGGTCCCCCTGCAACCTCCTAACATCCTCTTCACAGTTCACACTGCCACCCAGCTTTGTGTCATCCACAAACTTGCTAGTGTTGCTCCTAATTTCCCTCTTCCAAATCATTAATATATATAGTAAACAGTTGCGGGCCCCAACACCGAGCCTTGTGGCACTCCTCTCTCACCACTGCCTGCCATTCTGAAAAGGACCCGTTCACTCCTACTCTTTGCTTCTGGTTTGCCAACCAATTCTCTATCCATGTCAACACCCTACCCCCAATACCATGTGTTCTAATTTTAGTCACCAGTCTCCCATGCGGGACCTTATCAAAGGCTTTCTGAGTCTAGATACACTACATCCACTGGCACCCCTTCATCCATTTTACTTGTCACATCATCAAAATGTTCCAGAAGATTAGTCAAGCATGATTTCCCTTTCATAAATCCATGTTGACTTGGACTAATCCTTTTACTGCTATCCAAATGCTCCATTATTACCTCTTTAATAATTGACTCCAGCATCTTTCCCACTACCGAAGTCAGGCTAACTGGTCTGTAATTCCCTGTTTTCTCTCTCGCTCCTTTCTTGAAAAGTGGGATAACATTAGCTATCCTCCAATCCACAGGAACTGATCCTGAATCTATTGAACATTGGAAAATGATCACCAATGCGTCCACTACTTCTAGAGCCACCTCCCTGAGGACCCTGGGATGCAGACCATCAGACCCAGGGGATTTATCATCCCTCAGTCCCATTAGCCTACCCAATACTATTTTCTCGCCTAATGAACATTTATTTCAGTACCTCTACCCCCTTAGATCTTCTGTCCTCCAGTACATCTGGGAGATTGTTAGTGTCCTCCTTAGTGAAGACAGATCCGAAGTATCTATTCAACTCTTCTGCCATTTCCTTGTTGTCCATAATTATTTCACCCGTGTCTGCCTTCAAGGGACCCGCATTTGACTATGCTATTCTTTTACCCTTAACATATCTAAAGAAGCTTTTTACTGTCCACCTGTCCCCCCAGATCCTGACCAACTTTTACCGCTGTACCATGGAAAGCATCCTGACCACCTGCTTTACGGTATCTTATAGAGAACTGCTTGATAGTGCCTTCATAGATGAGGATTAGTTCAGACAGAAGTTCCAACTCCGCAGGCCGCACCAGCAGCTCCAGTTACAGAGCTGCTACAGGTCTCCCTCTTGGAGGCAGAGACCAAGACAGGTCAGTATCCTGCTGACACTGAGTCTCAGGGTATGGTCGTGGGGCACACCCCAAGGGATGAAGGGCACGTGTCAGAGGTACCTTTTTCCTGACAACAAAGTTGCTATCCCAGCAGAATATTCTATTTGGGTATAGGTCCAATGGGTTCTTATCAGTATTGGTATCCTGTGGCCTGCGGCAGCGCCTGTTTAGGGCTGCCTATGAATCGCCCTCTCTGAGGAGGGAAGAGCAAAAGGTCAAGATATAACTGACTTCAGGCTCTAAAGAAGTCAATAGAACATACTAAAGCACATATGTTCCGGCAGTGAACAGTGCCAACAGGGGGATGTGAGAGCCAGCTGCTGAATGTGTTATTCAGGTAGGCCTATTCAACAGGGGAAGAAAACCTGAAGGACTAATCAATTAGGCCAATGACGGCAAAAGTCATCGTTTCAGAATGCACCCCAGGCGCTCATCGGCAGTAAGCGGTTCACTGGAGCTGGGGGCAGCATGATAGCTCAGATATTCTATGCACCTTACCAACCCTACTCAACAAAATGGGTCCAGCACTTCCAAAATATGGGTAGTGCACCATTCACAAGTTGTAATATTTACATTTGTTTTTATACAACACACAAAGGATAAAAACATCTGGTTGAGGCACAGTCGTAGCATTCCAAGCAAGTTTGGATTATGGCCAGGGTTATTTTTTAAAGTTAAGGTTTGGAAATTGTGCAAAAGTTCTCATGCAAACCACCCATGGAATAAGGCAGAAGTGGCATGTTATTATGAAAAATGGAGAATGTCGGGCATATGAACTTTCCGAATATGAAAACTTATTTTCCTGACAGATTTGAATAACAGATTCATAAGGGTCAAAGATCCATGCTACGCAAATCCCATTACAGAGGTTATCAAAGACAATATTACTGTATTAATAACAGTAAAGCTTTGCGGAATGGGATAAACTGTTCGTTGGTCAGTTTACCTTTAATTATTATTAGCCTTGACTCCGCCCTGTGGCATGAGATTGGAGTTAATAGCAACCTGTTTATAAAACTGAGTTTTATTTCCATCAAGAGTAATTGGCAATATAGCAGCTGTGTTTCAGCTGAGCAAATCAAGGAACTGATATTGTGTAAGTAGCAACCTCTCAAAGGACAATTAGACCATTGTTAACAACCTTATGCTATTGTCAGCTGAAGCTACCTCAGTCACAATGATGAAAAAAAAAAACAGTATTCAGCATTGCTGAACATGACAATAAACTCATTTGAACTTGAACTTGAACTTGTAACTCGCGTGGTCGGTCTAATTCAGTTATTACAAACTGATGCTAAGGACTCTAAGGTGAGAAGTTCCGAATACCATCTCTAGTTGGAGGTATTGGAGATTTGCATGAGTTACCAATTCTTCAATTGTTGGTATCAACTAAATATATACACTAGATGCACCCCATGGGTAAGGGGCTATTGAGCGAATGTACATATTCTACATGTTCAAATTCAAGTTGCTGCTCTACGATGGTGACATATGTTAGTCACATGGCAATCAAGTAAAAGTATCCTGTAATAATTACCTAATCTCCTTTGCCACTAGTGTATCATCCCGTTCAGATCGATGACAATACAGAATAGGTATTGGATCTCAAAGTATTATGAAAGTATAGTTCAATACTACATTGAATATTGACATGTTGGTGCATGTCTATTCACCGATTGCAAAAATATGTGGCACAGCAGTACATTCTCGCTACAAAAGGAGGAATATTCTTTTATGTTTTCCTCCATTTTTTGCCTCATTAGCCGGGTCTTAAAACAGTCAGCAAGACCTCGCTTGGGTTCATACTGTCGGACTGGCTAAGCAGCCATGTTGTCTGCTTCATCAGGCATAATGGCACAACGGTATACGGTTATTCCAAAAGACAAAAACTTGCTGGTTCAAACTGTGGTTCAGGAGACCGGCCTTTGCACAATAAAACAATTATTGACTTACACATTTTGAATGGATTGACTTATGCCTCGGGTTGTCACATCAAGCCATGAATGTGCTCACTGCAGAGTGCAGGGATAGCACCCAAAATAGCAGGACATTCCTATTGTGGAGGATTAGAAGTGATTTGCTTAAATGTTAATGTTACTTTTAATACACACTACAGCTGCAACAATGTTTTCCGCCTCTAGCGTGTCCAAACCCTTAATAATCTTATATGTTTCAATAAGATCACCTCTCATCCTTCGAATGGTCTACTCCTGCACCTATTGTCTATTGTCTATTGTCCAAAACTGCACACTTATCTTATGTACAATTCTATCCTATTTACTATTCTTTTGAAGCTCCTTAACAACCAGCCGATCAATTAAACCTTTCTGATTGTACAATGTTCAATCTAATCTACCTTCCTTCTTGATAGATTCGTCAGCGAACAGAGAAAATCACAGTGGCTGCCGCCTCAAAACGCCAAAGACTTGGTTTTTATCGCGACCCTCGGGGGCTGTCTGTGTGAAATTTGAATGTTCTCCATGACAGCGTGGGTTTCCTCCAGGTCGTTCAGTTTTCTCCCACATACTGAGGACGTATGGGTTTGTAGGTTAATTAGCCCTCTGTAAAAATTGCTTCCAAGGGATGAGAAAGTGGATAACAGAGAAATAGTGTGAATGGGTGACCAATACAGATGCTTCCCCGATTTACATAGAAACATAGAAAAATAGGTGCAGGAGGACGCCATTCGGCCCTTCGAGCCAGCACCGCCATTCATTGTGATCATGACTGATCGTCCGCTATCAATAACCCGTGCCTGCCTTCTCCCCATATCCCTTGACTCCACTAGCTCCTAGAGCTCTATCCAATTCGCTCTTAAATCCATCCAGTGATTTGGCCTCCACTGCCCTCTGTGGCAGGGAATTCCATAAATTCAACAACTCTCTGTGTACAAAAGTTTTTTCTCACCTCAGTCTTAAATAACCTCCCCTTTATTCTAAGACTGTGCCCCCTGGTTCTGGACTCACCCAACATTGGGAACATTTTTCCTGCATCTAGCTTGTCCAGTCCTTTTATAATTGTATATGTTTCTATAATATTCCCCCTCATCCTTCTAAACTCCAGTGAATACAAGCCTAGTCTTTTCAATCTTTCCTCATATGACAGTCCCGCCATCCCAAGGATCAATCTCGTGAACCTATGCTGCACTGCCTCAATTACAAGGATGTCCTTCCGCAATTTAGGAGACCAAAACTGTACACAATACTCCAGATATGGTCTCACCAGAGCCCTATACAACTGCAGAAGAAACCTCTTTACTCCTGTACTGAAATCCTCTTGTTATAAAGGCCAACATTCCATTAGCTTTCTTCACTGCCTGCTGTACCCGCACGCCAACTTTCAGTGACTGGTGTACAAGGACACCCAGGTCTCGCTGTATCACCCCCTCACCTAACCTAACCCCATTGAGATAATAATCTGCCCTCTTGTTTTTGCCGCCAAAAGTGGATAAACCTCACATTTATCTATATTATACTGCATCTGCCACGCATCTGCCCACTCACTCAACCTGTCCAGGTCCCCCTGCAACCTCCTAACATCCTCTTCACAGTTCACACTGCCACCCACTTTGTGTCATCCACAAACTTGCTAGTGTTGCTCCTAATTCCCTCTTCCAAATCATTAATATATATGGTAAACAGTTGCGGCCCCAACACCGAGCCTTGTGGCACTCCTCTCGCCACCTGCCTGCCATTCTGAAAAGGACCCGTTCACTCCTACTCTTTGCTTCTAGTCTGCCAACCAATTCTCTATCCATGTCAACACCCTACCCCCAATACCATGTGTTCTAATTTTAGTCACCAGTCTCCCGTGCGGGATCTTATCAAAGGCTTTCTGAGTCTAGATACACTACATCCACTGGCGCCCCTTCATCCATTTTACTTGTCACATCCTCAAAATGTTCCAGAAGATTAGTCAAGCATGATTTCCCTTTCATAAATCCATGTTGACTTGGACTAATCCTTTTACTGCTATCCAAATGCTCCATTATTACCTCTTTAATAATTGACTCCAGCATCTTTCCCACTACCGAAGTCAGGCTAACTGGTCTGTAATTCCCTGTTTTCTCTCTCGCTCCTTTCTTGAAAAGTGGGATAACATTAGCTATCCTCCAATCCACAGGAACTGATCCTGAATCTATTGAACATTGGAAAATGATCACCAATGCATCCACTACTTCAAGAGCCACCTCCCTGAGGACCCTGGATGCAGACCATCAGACCCAGGGGATTTATCATCCCTCAGTCCCATTAGCCTACCCAATACTATTTCTCGCCTAATAAAAATTTATTTCAGTTCCTCTACCCCTTAGATCTTCTGTCCTCCAGTACATCTGGGAGATTGTTAGTGTCCTCCTTAATGAAGACAGATCCGAAGTATCTATTCAACTCTTCTGCCATTTCCTTGTTGTCCATAATTATTTCAACCCGTGTCTGCCTTCAAGGGACCCGCATTTGACTATGCTATTCTTTTTCCCTTAACATATCTAAAAGAAGCTTTTACTGTCCACCTGTCCCCCCAGATCCTGACCAACTTTTACCGCTGTACCTTCAAAAGCATCCTGACCACCTGCTTTACGGTCTGGTACAGCAGTTGCACCGTAGCAGACAGGAAGGCACTACAACGGGTGGAGAAAACCGCCCCAGTACATCATCGGTGCCCCGCTCCGTGCCATGGATGCCCTCCACTGAAAATGGTGTCTGAGACGGGCCGGGAAGATCATCAAGGACCCCTCCCACCCTAACCATGGACTGTTTGCCCTCCTACCATCGGGGAGGCGGTACAGGAGCCTCAGGTCCCGCACTAGTAGGATGAGGAATAGCTTCTATAATAACACCATCGCACTGCTGAACTCGGAGTCCCGCCGATAAATTTCCACATCTGTATTTATTTATCTGTATTTATCTATATATTGCTATCACTAATTACTGACACTAAACTGCATTTTGTTGTACCCATACTTGTATCTGTGCAATGACATTAAAGTTGAATTGAATTGAATACTGTCCTTCTTTATATTCCTGGCTTGCTTCCCCTCATACTTCATCTTTTCAGCCGTATTGCCTGTTTTGTTTCCTTCTGTTGTCCTATGAAAGTTTCCCAATCCTCTGGCTTCCGGCTACTCTTTGCTGTGTTATACATCTTTGTTTTATTCTATCCGTAATGTCTCTTGTCAGCCACGGTTGCCTCCTACTCCCCTTAGAATCTTTCTTCCTTTTTGCAATGAAATGATCCTGCATCTTCCGGATTATGCCCAGAAATTCCTGCCATTGCTGTTCCCACCGTCATTCCTGCTAGGATCCCTTTTCAATCTACTTTGGCCAGCTCCCCTCTCATGCCTTCATAGTCCCCTTTGTTCAAACTGCATCACTGCCACTTCTGATTTAACGCTCTCCTTCTCAAATTGCAAATTAAAACTAATCATATTATGATCACTACCTCCAAGCTGTTTCCTTTACCTCGAGTTCTCTTATCATATCTGGTTCATTGGAAAACACTAAAACCAGAATTGCCTTTTCTCTGGCCGGCTCCATTACAAGCTGCTCTAAGAATCCATCTCGGAGGGCACTCTACAAACTCTCTTTGGGTCCTGAACCAACCTGATTTTCCCAGTCTACCTGCATATTGAAATCCCCCATCACCACAGTGGCATTACCTTTGTTACATGCCAGTTTTAAACTCCTGCTGCAACTTATACCCTACATCCAGGCTACTATTTGGGGGTCTGTAAGTAACACCAATTACTATGCTTCTACTTATGATATTTCGACTTTATGCAGCTGGGCAACTGCAAACACCGCAGCGAGCCGTGACCATGTCTGGTCACGTGATCAAATTGTATTAAATTGCTTATCCGACGTACGATATTTTCGATTTACGATGGCGTCATTGTAACGTAACCCCATCTTAGGTTGAGGAGGAGCTGTAGTTGGCATGGACTGGGTGGACCCTAGGGCTTGTTTCCATTCTACATTGCCAAGCTAAACTAAACTAAAACTGCTTCCTGTGCACCCTATAATTCATTCTCCCACACTTACTACAGCTCATGAGCACCAATGAAAAGCAACTGTGTTCTCTTCTAGACAGCTGGCCCGCTGTATTCTTTGAAAGAGCTGGCCTATTGTCACTGAGATGAACTTATCAGCAGGTTAATCACCCCCTTTGCAAACTTGACATTTCCATTCAAAATGTGAGGGATCTGTGAATGTCAAAAAACAGCTGGCGGCGATGTTGTGATGCTTGGCCTCGCAGGTCAAAGAACATCTGCATTCTTACAACCATCACAGGGTTGTGACTACACTCCAGTGCCTCTCTGATAGGTGTTTTGTCTCCTGGCAAACTGAAGGCTTTCGTGTTTCATCAGACGAGTAGATGTGGGTCCCTATGATCCTGTGCTGACGGATGAAGGAGAACACAGCGAGACTGAGGCTTGGTCTATGGACCTGCTGTGCTACAATGCTGACAACTATATACTCTGCATATACTAGCTCCACTTCGAGTCACAGAACCATACACAGTACTTTGTAATATACGCACTTCATAATCAGCTTTTTAACAGTCCTTCCATAAGCTAAGGAATTGTCCAAATCACCCTCTACTCTATTGTGAACATTAGATTTTGCCTACAGATGGATGCACTACAATACTGAGAACTATATTCTGCACTCTGTATCTTCCCCTTTGCTCAACTTATTGGACTGGAGATTGACTTGATTGTATTTATGTGTAGTATTATCTGATCTGAATGGATAGTGTGCAAAACAAAGCTTTCAACTATATCTTGGAACATATGACAAAATAAACTTCACTCGATCACCTTCTGCCACCTCAACGAAATACAAAGGCTCACCCGAAGGCAAGCAGCAACTCTGTCACTATCTCGTCATGCCATGGACCCAGATCACCTCCTCCATCCGGCTATCAGCAGAGAGCAGAGGCCACCCCGACTGAAGTCCCGTCATCCCTTTGCTCCACATGGAAAACAACTCCAAGCATCCATCCAGCCAACTGAGACAAAAACACACTGGATAGCCACCAAGTGGTCACAGGAGTGGAAGGCAACCTCATCTCCATTACACAGCTGCATCTCTTCACCAGATAAAGGCTGTCCAGGGTTCTGACCTCCACAGAGGAGCATGGGTGAAGCTCAACATACTTGGTACTGCGGTTTGGACGTTTCAATGCCAGCATGTGGAGATGGGGGCTCCGCCTGAGCCCAGCCTGTGAATGCGGAGCAGAATAACAGACAGCCACCTTGTCATCTCTGGGTGCCCGCTCTACCACCCACCAAATGGAGCTCAGGGCCTGGCAGACATCAACGCCAACAGAGACAACAACCTGGCTGCTCAACACCCGGCTTGAGATCTAACTATTCCTTTGGTTTATTTATGTTTCATTCGCAAGAAGAAGAAGTGAAATAATCCACAGTTGTTTAGGTTTATTATTGTCACATCTACCAAACTTTCGACCAGTGGAAAGATTTGTTTTGCATACAGGTAGGCCAAACTCAAGTACAATAGAGAGCAGGCTTAGTTTAGTTTAGTTAGTTTAGTTTAGAGATACATCCCTTAAATCCGAGGGGCTGCTTGTAAAGGGTGTACGCACACCTGAGAGATCAAAGGTAACAAGTCTGGCACATTTGCTGACATTCCTCCTGGTTACAAAGACAACATGTACATTGTAATTGGAGGTCAACTATGTAATGCTATTTCTTAATCTGTATGAAAGGTTCAGCTTTCATGTCTGATTAGAAATGAATTACATTCCTCTTGCCATGAAGTTGCACAAATACCTTCCGAGATTCAATATCATTGCCCCAAAATGTCTGTTTAATATGGAAAAGCAATGCAAATTAAATACACTATCTTTCACAAGTTTTATAAAAACATAACCTGACCAACATGCCGCAATTCTACTTAATAAGACTCAGGTGAAAGAGACACCTTTAAAGTTAAAGTTATTTCACAATGATGAATCTGCAACATCACACCACATTAACCATGAGGAAGATCAAGGTAGCTTCAATTAATTAAAAAAAACATGGTTATGATTGAATGTTCGGAAGTATATTATACAAAGACCGCTTTGCTTATGAAATGGACTTTCAAGTAGGTACTGAAATCATCTGGAAAATAGCTGGGTCATTGTGCGATAGTGACAGGCGAAAACTATTTCATTTTGCCCCTCATGCTTGTTTTACCACTCTATTCATTACTGGATGACCTCCATGTATCTTTGTTCCATGTCTTCTAGAGCCTTACCCACAGAAAGTGGGATGATCAAACAATGGTGGCCGCGGAACGAAGCCGGAAACAGATGTACTCAGCACGGGCGGAACGGCCGGCGGACGATCCCTACGTCGGGGTGGAGCAACGACCACCGGGCTGTCCCCATCCATGTGGGCTGGCTTGAGACGGCCGACAGAGACGAACTCCTGCCGGCCACCCACATCCAACGTGAACGTGGCGACTCCAGCCCGCAGCTCCCGAAAAGGCCTTCCATAGACCCGCTGCAGTAGCGAGCGGTGACTGTCCCAGCGGATGAAAACATAGGCACATTGTTGTAACACTGCGGGCACATGCACCGTGGATGACCCGTGCATGGAAGTGGGAACGGGAGCCAACGTGCGCACCCATTCACGAAGGCCGGCCAGCAACGCCGGGGCCAAAACCTCCTGAGGCAGAGAATTCCACAGACTCACCACTCTCTGTGAAAAAAGTGTATTTCCTCGTCTCCGTTCTAAATGGCTTACCCCTTATTCTTAAACTGTGTGGCCCCTGGTTCTGGACTTCCCCCAACATCAGTAACATGTTTCCTGCCTCTAACATATCCAAACCCTTAATAATCTTATATGTTTCAATAAGATTCCCTCTCATCCTTCTAAACTCCAGAGTGTACAAGCCCAGCTGCTTGATTCTCTCAGCCTATGACAGTCCCGCCATCCCGGGAATTAACCTTGTAAACCTACGCTGCACTCCCTCAATAGCAAGAATGTCCTTCTTCAAATTAGGGGACCAAAACTGCGCACAATACTCTAGGTGTGGTCTCACTAGGGCCCTGTACAACTGCAGGAGGACCTCTTTGCTCCTATGTTCAACTCCTGTTATAAAGGCTAACATGCCATTCATTTTTTTCACTGCCTGCTGTACTTGCATGCTTACTTTCATAGACTGATGAACAAGGACCCCCAGATCCCGTTGTACTTCCCCTTTTCCCAACTTGACGCCATTTAGACTGCGTGGACACAGTGGGCCGAAGGGCCTGTTTCCATGCTGCACCTTTCAATCGGTCAATCAATCCAGCAAGTCTCCAGCAAATCCAGGTGCAGGAGTAGGCCAGTAGTGTATTTCTCCTTTTCCCAACTTTACGCCATTTAGATAGTAATCTGCCTTCCTGTTTTTGCTACCAAAGTGGATAACCTCACATTTCTCCACATTAAACGTCATCTGCCATGCATCCGCCCACTCCCCCAACCTGTCCAAGTCACCCTGCATTCTCATAGCATCCTCCTCACAGCTTTGTGTCAATTGCAAATTTGCTAATGTTACTTTGCCTACCCGGACGTGGCGCCGACAGACAAGAAGCCGAAGCAACGAACCGAAAAAATGAGGCCGAAACGCCAATAAACCAAAAGAGTCCGAAGACGAAACGCCTTCTAACCGATAGGGTGGGACGCCTAAAAGCCAACGAACCGAAAAGCTGCGTCGCCTAAAAGCAAACTTACCGAATGGCCGCTCTGTCGAAACGTCACCTACCCGAAAGGCTGCGTTGCCTACAGGCCAACGAACCGACTGCCGCTCAAGAGAAAAGTCCAATAATGGACATGGCGTTGCGGGACTTGTCAGCGATTGGTCCAGACCCCCGCGTCCATCACATCACTGTGAAGGCATGAACATTGTCCCAAACCTCCGCTCCGGCCGACCCGCAGCCCGCAGAGGGTGGCCTAGGGAGAGTGGGGGCCGTCCCGAGGGATGCACACCTTCGGCCGCTTTCAACTTGGTGTGTGGGTTCAGATTGCCCAGTCACCTATGGCATGTATGGGAAAATGAACCCCACGCTCCCGTCTCCCCCTTTGCTCCCCTCTTCTCTCTCTCCCTTCTCCCTCCTCCTCTCACTCCTCTCTCTACTCTTCTCTCTCTCCTCTCTCTTCCCCTACTCTATCCCCCCCTCTCTCTCCCTTCTCTCTCCCTCCCTTCTTTCTCTCCCCCTTCTCCTCCCCCCCCCCCCCTTTTCTCTCTCCCCTTCTCTCACTCTCCTCCATCTCCACCCGCGGGAGCATCCCACAGTCACTGACCGCGATGCACCTCCAGGGTGATTCCCACCCACCGTGGGGACAGACAGAACGGTCAGCCCGTGTGCCGTGAGGGGGGGGAGGTTCCCCCTTTGGAGGGCACACAGATGCTAGGGTTCCCCGGGGAGGGGAAACCCAGCAGCAGTGCGGTGTCCAGACCGCAGTAGTTTAGGATGGGGGGGGGGGGGAACCGACCAATTATGGTCAGCCCTGATGCCGGGAGGGTTCCCCTCAGGGTAATGTAAAAAAAAAAGGTTCACCAGGATGAAGTCCTTGTGGAAAGGAGGCTCCATCTAGATACACTCCAACTACAGGAGTTGTGACAGGGTCGGGCATATGGGTGAGCCTGAGCCAGCAGCACCTTTGCACAGGGCTGCTTTAGGGGATGTCGTTTCTGTGATAATGATGGGCATATAGGTAAGCCTGAGCCAGCAGCACCTATTGCACAGGGCTGCTTGAAGGGATGCCAAGTTTATGGCAATACCGGGCATACGTCAGCAGCACCTATTGCACAGGGCTGCAGACGGAAGCCGGGCATAAGGATGAGCCCAAGCCAGCAGCACCTATTACACATTGCTGCTTTATGGGATGCCAAGTCTATGGCAATGCCTGGCATACGGGTGAGCCCGAGCCAGCAGCACCTGTTCCACAGGGCTGCTTTATGAGATACCGAGTGATGGCAGCGCCGGCCTATGAGAGAGTCCACATCAGCAGCACCATGTACCAGGGCTGCTTTATAATGCGGCCGAGGCTATGGCAGCACCAGCATATGGGAGACCCATGCTAGCAGCACTTTGTAGCAGGGCTCCTTAATGTAGGCAGCAACATCTATAGAAGGGCTGCATAAGTTTCCCTCATGGGAAAGGTGAGCTTCCTCGGGGCAGTTTGTTCTTACACTGAAGTTCTACAGCAAGGGACCATTTACAAGTGGATAAGAGTTACACTTGGTTGAACAATACAAATGATCAAGACATTCTTCATCAATTTAGAGGCATCTAACCATGTAAAATTGGACAATACAAGCATGCTAAGCAGGCTGGAATTGTGCCAGAATTGTGTTTAGGTAGGCGCAGTACTTTGCCTTCAAGATAGGTTCAAAAATATGGGCAGACTTGTCTTTCGAGACAGGTCAGAATTATGGCTAGAATTGTTTTAGACAAATTAAAATTAGCAGACAGGTTCATTATTATGGTCAGGTTTGTCTTACAAGACAGGCTCGGGATTCGGGCCAGAGTTTGCCGTTCAAGGCAGACACAAAGGATGACAGGCGCAGCCTGTTCATTATGAAAGATGGCTGATTAATAACTGGAGTCATAGGGGTGCCCATTTACAGTATCATTGGAGATATTTGGTGGAGGCATCGCTGTGATGAGGCAATATAATAGTATAATCCACTGTTTTCAGTCTCAAACAATGTTTGAGAAATTGGGCTCCCCTATTCAATTAAAATTAAGTTCTTATCAAATAGACTTGTTGGAGATGTTGCAGAGAGCATACCCCAACACATGACAGCCAACGGGTCAGTATTAGTCTGACACCGGGTCAATGGCAGTGTCGGCCAATTTGGGAGGCCGCACCAGCAGCTCCTTGTAGTAGGGCTGTTTAATTGCTTCCTCATGAAGGAGGAAAGCATACCGAGTCTGATGGTATAGCCGTGAACATACCCAAAGGGATGATGGTCACGTGTCAGAGATCATTACTGACAGCAAGATTTGCCATCACAACACATATGCAGTGAACACCGCTATCAGGGGGAAATTAGGTCATGTTTGGTCATGTTTGACAAACCTTCTTGAATTTTTTGAAGCGGTAACTAGGGAAATTGATGAGGGTAAAGCAGTGGATGTTGTCTATATGGATTTCAGTAAGGCCTTTGACAAGGTTCCCCATGGAAGTTGGTTAAGAAGGTTCAATCTTTGGGTGTTAATGGCGGAGTAGCAAGATGGATTCAACAGTGGCTGAATGGGAGATGTCAGAGAGTAATGGTGGATGGCTGTTTGTCAGGTTGGAAGCCGGTGACCAGTGGGGTGCCTCAGGGATCTGTGTTGGGTCCACTGTTGTTTGTCATGTACATCAATGATCTGGATGATGGGGTGGAAAATTGGATAAGTAAGTATGCAGATGATACTAAGATAGGTGGTGTTGTGGATAATGAAGTAGATTTTCAAAGTCTACAGAGAGATTTGGGCCATTTGGAAAAGTGGGCTGAAGGATGGCAGATGGAGTTTAATGCTGTTAAGTGTGAAGTGCTACATCTTGGATTTGAGTACAGGAGCAGGGAGGTTCTACTTCAGTTGTACAGGGTCTTGGTGAGACCACACCTGGAGTATTGCGTGCAGTTTTGGTCTCCAAATCTGAGGAAGGACATTATTGCCATAGAGGGGAGTGCAGAGAAGGTTCACCAGACTGATTCCTGGGATGTCAGGACTGTCTTATGAAGAAAGACTGGATAGACTCGGTTTATACTCTCTGGAATTTAGGAGATTAAGAGGGGATCTTATAGAAACTTACAAAATTCTTAAGGGGTTGGACAGGCTAGATGCAGGAAGATTGTTCCCGATGTTGGGGAAGTCCAGGACAAGGGTCACAGCTTAAGGATAAGGGGGAAATCCTTTAAGACCGAGATGAGAAAGACTTTCTTCACACAGAGAGTGGTGAGTCTCTGGAACTCTCTGCCACAGAGGGTAGTTGAGGCCAGTTCATTGGCTATATTTAAGAGTGAGTTGGATGTGGCCCTTGTGGCTAAGGGGATCAGAGGGTATGGAGAGAAGGCAGGTACGGGATACTGAGTTGGATGATCAGCCATGATCATATTGAATGGCGGTGCAGGCTCGAAGGGCTGAATGGCCTACTCCTGCACCTAATTTCTATGTTTCTATGTTTCTATCTTGGCAGGACAAATCAAAATAGACGTACATGGTAAATGGTAGGGAATTGAGGAATGCTGTGGAACAGAGGGATCTAGGAATAACTGTGCATAGTTCCCTGAAGGTGGAATCGCATGTAGATAGGGTGGTAAAGAAAGCCTTTGGTGTGCTGGCCTTTATAAATCAGAGCATTGAATATAGGAGTAGGGAAGTAATGTTAAAATTGTACAAGGCATTGGTAAGACCAATTCTGGAGTATGGTGTACAATTTTGGTCGCCTAGTTATAGGAAGGATGTCAACAAAATAGAGAGAGTACAGAGGAGATTTACTAGAATGTTGCCAGGGTTCCAGCAACTATGTTACAGAGAAAGGTTGAACAAGTTAGGTCTTTATTCTTTGGAGCGCAGAAGGTTAAGGGGGAACTTGATTGAGGTCTTTAAAATGAAGAAAGGGATAGACAGAGTTGACGTGGATACGTTTTTCCCATTGAGGGTAGGAAGATTCAAACAAGAGAGCATGACATGAGAATTAAGGGACAGAAGTTTTGGGTAACGTGAGGGGGAACTTCTTTACTCAGAGGGTGGTGGCTGTGTGGAACGATAGTTCTAGTCTTCTGTCATCTTACTATTATACTTCAGTCACTATTACCTGTGATTTCACACTGGTGCTTTAAAGATTGACGCGCACTGCGGGCAGTCGGGCTTCTTCACGTAATCCCTCATTGTAACGCCTCATAAAATAAAGATCAAACTTCAAACTGGTAAGTTCTCATTTAATCTTACTATGATTTCTCTCACTTCAGGTAGCCCTGGCATTCTCTCTCTATCCCTCCCCCACCCAAGTCACACTAGATTTTCGTTTTCACCCTACAAACAGCTAACAATGGCCTGTTTCCTTTGTCATCGTTACTTTTTGCATGTATTTCATTCATTGTTCTTTATCTTTCCACAACACTGTCCATATCTCCCATTTCCCTTATCGCTAACCAGTCCGAAGAAGGGTTTTGACTCGAAACATCACCCATTCCTTCTCTCCAGAGATGCTGCCTGTCCTGCATCTGCAGTTCCTTCTTACACAAATTACCTGGGTGGGTGATTGCACTCTCCTTGCCTGACATTTTGTGGTTACTTTTCACATCAGCCCATGTCTGAATGTTATCTGAGTTGCTGCATGCAGGTACGGACTGATTTAAACCATCTGTCAATCAACCCCTTCCCTTCATCTGCATCCACCTATCACTCGCTAGGCTTTGCCTCATCCCCACTTCCCTTTCGCAGCTTTCTCCCCCTCACTCCATCACTGAAGAAGAGTCCCAACCTGAAAAGTTCTCTTCCATTCCCTCCATAGACGTTGCCTTTGTGTGTTGCTCTGAATAACGTCTGTCTATGAGACCCAACAGTATTGCAAGGTATACATAGTTCCCAATGGAGAAATGTAATGTGGATCATAGACTCACAGAGTCAGAGACACAGAGACACAGTCACAGGAGAGACACAACGACACAGAAACAGAGACACAGTCACAGAGACACAGACACAGTGTAATAAATTCACAGAGACATAGAGTTTCTATTTTGCTTAAGATTCTAGCATCTATAGTTTCTAGTGTCTCCAGCTTCTTAGTACACGTACGTCTCACTCTGATCCTTGCACTGGCTCATTTGCGGCTTTGCAATGTAAATAAGATAGTATTACCGATGTGATGTCTGACACAGTCAATTTACCTTGCAGTTTGTCATGCATGAATAGAAATTAATTAACCAGAAAATGCGTTCCCTCACAATTATTTATAATTGAAATCATTAAAAAGCCATTATTGTAACGATAATAATTATGATTTCAAGTATCACAAGATTCGTTGAATTGAACTTAATAACACCACTTATTCCTGTCCAGTTCACAGTTCAGCCTGTCACTTGTTTACAGTACATCACAGAATGTCACAAATCTTTACAAGATCAGACATAAATTGACGCATGTCAAAGATGTGAATGTTGCAAAGATTGACCAGAAGGTTGGTTGATGAGTTAAGTTTTAAGCAGCGTCAACAAAAAACGTGGAACAGTACAGTACAGGAACAGGTCCTTCGGCCCACAATGTCCAAGACAAACATGATGCCACGTTAAACTAATCTACCCTGCCCGCATAGGATCGATATCCCTCCATTCTCTGCATATCATTCTGCAATTGGATCCTTGACTTCCTCATCCACAGACCACAGTCTGTTCGAATTGGCAGAAACACTTCATTCTCAGTAACAATCAGCACGGGAGCACCTCAAGGCTGCATGCTCAGCCCCGTGCTTTACACACTCTACATCCATGACTGCGTAGCCGGACATAGTGCGAACTCCATCATCAAGTTCACCAACGATACCACTGTTGTTGGACAAATCACAGACGGTGATGAGTCAGAGTATAGAAGTGAGATCGACGGATTGTCCAAATGGTGCCATCACATCAACCTGGCTCTCAACATCAGTAAGATCAAGGAACTGATTGCGGACTTTAGTAGGGGGAAGGATGAGGACCCACAATCCTGTTTACATCAATGTAACTCCAATGATGGTGGAGAGGGTAAAAAACTTCAAATTCCTGGGCGTGCATATTTCCGAAGATCTTTTCTGGACTCAGCACACTGATGCAATTATAAAGAAGTGATTAGAATCAGTGATTCTACTTCCTGAGAAGATTACGGAGATTCGGCATATTAAAGAGGATTCTCCTAAACTTCTACAGACGCACAGTAGAGCGCATGCTGACCGGTTGCATCGTGGCCTGGTTCGGCAACTTGAACGTCCAGGAGCGGAAAAGACAGCAAAAAGTTGTGACCACTGCCCAGTCCATCACTGGCTTTGACCTCCCCACCATCGAAGGGATCTATCATAGTCGCTGCCTCAAAAAGGCTGCCAACATCATCAAAGGCCGACACCATCCTGGCCACGCACTCATTTCACCATTGCCATCGGGAAGAAGGTACAGGAGCCTGAAAACTGTAACGTCCAGGTTCAGGAACAGCTTCTTCTATACAGCCATCAGGCTATTAAACACGTCAACAAATAAGCTCTGAATTGCAACAAACTATTATTATTATTGCACTATATCTGTTATTTATTGAGTATGTGCATGTGTAAACACACACTGAACTTTATTTCTTCTCCCGTTATGTACTATGTTTACACATTCTGTTGTGCTGCAGCGAGTATGAATTTCATTGTCCTATCTGGGACATATGACAATAAAACACTCTTGACTCTTATCCAAAATGCTACTATCATATCTGTCTCCAACACCAACCCTGGCAGCATGTTTCAGGCACCCGCTACAGATGTTCGATTAGGGTAGACACAGTAACTGCAGATGCTAGAATCTTGCGTAGAACACAAAGTGCTGGAGTAACTCAACGGGTCACGCAGCACCTCTGGAGAACTAGAGCGATGAGATTCGGTGATATTTCCAACATTTCTGTGAATGGAACCTTGAAAATGCATCAATGCAATTATATCTTTGACTTGTTCTTGTCAATCCACGAGGGAAGAAAAATAAATACTGTACATGTTTAGTTAAGTTTCATCTAATCTATGAAAGAACATTTAATTTTACTTCAGAGTCACGTGAGTGACTATGTGAAGACCCCATATCGTCCAACGCATTGCGAAGCGACAGGCAGGAGGAGCGTCGCTCATCCAGCGGTAAGTTTAAAACGGACCTGCAGGTAAGTTTTCACTATTCTGAGGTTGTCTTTTGGGCGCTCTGTGTGATTTTTCTTTCAGAGCAATACCCATTATGAATAAGTCGAAGATTAAGTCCAAACGGACCGCAGCAAGACTGACTGCGGAGGACTGCGGGAACGCGGGCAGTCAACAGCGGCCGACTTCACCGGAGCTGCTAATCGTTCAACCAGCGGACCCCAACTTGGTAGGTGTACCTCGGACTGGCGGTAAAGCCACCCGAAAGTCGGGCAAGCCCGTAGACTCGGCAGGGTCTGGGCTGGAAGACTCACCGCCTGCGGGTAGCGACAGCGATCGTTTATCCCGCATGGAGCGGTTGATGGAGCAATTGCTCCAACGTGACCTCCTGCAGCAAATGGAGTCTGATCACCGTGGGTCTCCTAGGACACCCACGGCAGCACCTTTTACAGGGCTGCCAAATGTCTCCCCCTCCTCGGAGGGGAGCATAAGGAGTCAGAGCTGGGCTGACTGAACAGGGGGATTTGGCCGAAGAATCATCCAGCATGCTAGGGGTGCAGGAACAAGAGCTACTCGGCATGGTGTCCAAATTCGCGATGCCTTCGCAAAAGGGACTGCCGTTGCAGCCGCAGCTGGCAGCCAGCATAAACTACCAAACTACCTCACCACCAACCAACTACAGGAACAGGCCATGAATGACACGGCTGCTAAATATTTAGCTCCAGAGAACTGTGTCTCCCTCAACGTGCCTGCGGTGAACAACCCCATCTGGGGAAACATCAGTGCTGGCATCAGGAACCAAGAAGTAAAGATGCAAAAGATCCTGAAATTACTGGCCTCTGGAATTACAGCATTTGCCAGGTCAATGGATGGGAAGGATATGTCGGAGGAGCAACAAGACGCCCTGGCACTCTCCTGTAATGCACAGTTTGAAATTAACTGTTTTAGTAAGAGTGTCATCCGACCTGCACTAAACCCCAAGTTCGCGGGGTTGTGCAAAACCAGCAGCGCGCAGCCGCCTACTTTACTGTTCGGGGACAAACTGCCGAAGCAGGTTGAAGACCTCGACGAGGAGGCAAAGGCTGTCGGTAAAAGTGCCGTCCACTACCAGGTCCTCGTATCCTCGGCAACAGCACCCCTACGCATCCGCCAGCAGACTGCGTTACTACAGCGAAAGAGCAACAGCTGGTGAAAGCTCGACGGCCGTACGACCAGGACAAAGGTCTTTTTTAGACCATGGCCCAGACCGGCCTTCTTGGAAGATGCGCCATCCCCACACCCCAACGCCGCCACCTCCCAAGAAACAAGGACGGAAGAATCCAACACAGCACCACCCGTAACCATGGAGGTAGGTGGGTCTGGTTGATTCCGGAACATAGCATGTGTAACTTCTTGACAGATTGGGGGAAGGTTACACTTGTTTAGATATGCATGGAGTTCCATAACTTCTGATCCTTTCATACTGCAAAGTATTCAGGGATACAAAATTGAATTTGTTCACAAACTCCTCCTTCCGGTTCAGCATGCACCTAGCCGAAAGTTTGTGCTTTCACAAAAAGAAAAAATTGAAGGTCATGCGGAACTGTTAAGACTACGTACAAAAGGAGTAATTGAGAAAACCAAACATGAATCTCTTGAGTTTGTGTCAAACATATTCACAAAAAACAAAAAAGATGGCGGATGCCGCATCATCATTGATTTGACACAACTGAATACTTTTGTGCAGTATACCCACTTCAAAATGGAAACTTTTGTTACTGCCAAACAACTAGTTTCCAAGAGATACTTCATGGCTTGCATCGACTTAAAAGATGCATACTATTCAGTACCAATAGAGAAAGATCACCGCAGATATCTGAAATTTATCTGGATGGGGCAGCTCTGGCAGTATAAAGCGCTGCCTAATGGATTAACATCAGCCCCCAGACTGTTTACTAAAATATTGAAACCAGCCTTGGCGTTTCTCCGGAAACAAAAACATATTGTCATGGCATATCTGGATGACATCTTAATTGTGGGGAAAACCCTGGAGTTGGCCAAATTGGCTGTCTCAGCCACCAAGCTCCTATTTCAAGAGTTGGGGTTTATCATCCATCCAGCAAAATTGGAATTGCAATGGTGGATTAACAATGCTCAACATTGCTCTAATCTCATCATAGTCACAAATCCTTCGGTTGTGTTACAAACTGACGCCAGCGCTCACGGCTGGGGAGCAACCAATACCACCTCCAGTTGCGGTGGTAGATGGAATGCACATGAGTTAACCTTACTTCAAGCACTGGGTATCAATCATCTAGAGATGTTGGGAGCGTTCCACGGGCTTTGGGCTTACTGTTCAGACATGCACCATCTGCATGTTCGCCTACAAATTGATAATACCACCGTGGTGGCATACATTAATCATATGGGTGGAATTAAGTCGATATCTTGTGATGAATTGGTCAATACAATCTGGCACTGGTGCATAGAAAGAAACATTTGGATATCAGCTACTTACCTTCCAGGTAAGCTCAATACAGTGACGGACACCAGGTCACGCAAATTCAATGACAACATCGAATGGATGTTGGGCCACCCGGTATTTGCTGACATTGAAGCCCGGTATGGAACGCCAGATAGCGACCTTTTCTCATCCAAACCAAATCACCAGATACCAACATATGTTGCATGGGAACCAGACCGTGGGGCAATAGCGATGGGCGCTTTCTCGCTACACTGGGGGAATTGTTTTTCTATGCATTTCCCCCTTTCTGCCTCATCAGTCAGGTCTTGCGAAAAATACAAGACTCCGCATCGGGTATTTTGGTTGTAACCGACTGGCCTACTCAGCCATGGTTTCATGTGGTACTCGACATAGTCTCGGAACCATGTATTCCAATCTCTAAACGCCCGAGTTTGCTGGTACATCCTGTGACAGGCGAGAGTCACCCGTGCCATGACAGAATAAACCTGTTGATTTGCAGGATTTGAAAAAACCACTCCTGGAATTTGGACTGTCGGGCCGAACTATGAACATCACCACGGCATCATGCAGAGAGTCCACCAGGAAACAGTACCTCACATATATCAGAAAATGGGAGGTATTCTGTACCAGGGCAAACACCACTTACCACACGGCCACTATTACAGATGTGCTGGAATTCTTGGCGAGCCTACATTTTGATGAAGGCTTGACCTACAGTGCCATCTACTGTGCTAGGAGTGCCCCATCGTCATATCTGGGACAGGGGTTAGAAACACCCTCTAGTGTCGAAACTTATGAAGGGTATTTTCAACTCTAATCCCCCCAGGCCTAGGTATTCCCAGACCTGGGATATCGGTATTGTGTTAACCCTGCTCAAGGATTGGGCACCAGCTACGTCCCTTACACTAACAAAACTGACGTATAAAATGGTGATGCTGATGGCTCTCGTAACGGCACAGTGGTCCAGTCTCTGCACAAACTAAGACTGGACACCATGGTAACATCCAAAAATAAGATAACTTTCCATATATATGAGTTTACTTAAACAGAACAGGCCTGGATCATCCTGGTCTCAATTGGAGTTCCTGGCTTACCCCATAGATATTCGCCCATGTATAGTGACCCACCTTCTACGTTGCCTGGAGGTCACCAAAAGTCTCAGGGGCACGGAAATGGCTTTATTGATAAGTCATAAACGTCCTTATAAAAGAGTGACCATGCAGACCATCTCAAAATGGCTTAGGGTGGTATTAGGGGCAGCGGGGTGGACACTGATGTTTTTAAATCTCATTCCACCAGGGCTGCAGCTACATCGGCAGCAAGGATCATGGAAGTTCCTATGGACCACATCCTTGCAACGGTGGGATGGTCTAATGAAAGAACCTTCCAGCGGTTTTATAATAAACCCGTTGCCAGACCTGAGACATTTGCAGACACCATTTTGAGTTCTGTATTATAATTTTCCCCGAAATTAGGGGTTATTATTATTATTTGTTAATAAATACATCATTGTTTTTCAGCAACTGATTCATGTTTGAAATACATTAACATGCTTCCTCCATTGGTTATTATGGCAGTGTGTGAGCATGGACTCGTTTCCACGGCATGGAATCACAGAGCTTTGAAATCTTCACGTAGTCACTCACGTGACTCCGAAGTAAAATAGTAAGATTAAACAAGAATTTACCAGTTTGAAGTTTGATCTTTATTTTATGAGGAGTTACGATGAGGAATTACGTGCCCTCCGCTCCCAACCCTCTATTATAAAGGTCAACTAGTATTTTGGTTTTCTTATCTTACTATCTTTAGTCAACTCCACTATCTGTGATTTCACACCACTGCTTTGAAGAATGTCGCGCATGCATGCTAGCGGGGTCTTCACGTAATCCCTCATCGCAACTCCTCATAAAATAAAGATCAAACTTCAATCTGGTAAGTTCTCGTTTAATCTTACTATTCACCATGACATCTTGCTTATCTATAAATGTTCCATTCACTGTTTTCCATCCACTTGGGGTTTCATGATATGTATTACCATTGGAAAAATCAATTATTCTTTATCTTCAAAGAGTCATACACCCTTTGGCCCACCCTCATCTATGTCTACCAAGATTCCCCTTTTACACTAGTCCCATTTACCTGAGTTTAACACATATCCCTCTAAAACTTCTATGTTCCTGTACAAAGGTCCTTTAAATGTTGTTGTACCTGCCTCAACCACTTCCTCTGGCAGCTCATTCCATGTAAAGTAGACAATAGACAATAGGTGCAGGACTAGGCCATTCTGCCCTTTGAGCCAGCATCGCCATTCAATGTGATCATGGATGGTCATTCCCAATCAGTACCCCATTCCTGCCTTCTCCCCATATCCCCAGACTCCGCTATCTTTAAGAGCCCTATCTAGCTCTCTCTTGAAAGTATCCAGAGGACCGACTTCCACCACACTCTGAGGCAGAGAATTCTACAGACTCACAACTCACTGTGTGAAAAAGTGTTACCTCATCTCTGTCTGAATGGCTTACCTCTTATTCTTAAGCTGTGACCCCTGGTTCTGAACCCCCCCCCCCCCCCCCCCAACACTGGAACATGTTTTCCTGCCTCCAGTGTGCCCAAACCCTTAATAATCTTATATGTTTCAATAAGATTCCCTCTCATCCTTCTAAACTCCAGAGTGTACAAGCCCAGCTGCTTAATTCGTTCAGCATTTGACAGTCCCGCCATCCCGGGAATTAACCTTGTAAACCTATGCTGCACTCCCTCAATAGCAAGAATATCCTTCCTCAAATTAGGGGTCCAAAACTGCACAGAATACTCCAGGTGTGCTCTCACTAGGACTCTGTACAACTGCAGAAGGACCTCTGCTCCTATACTCGACTCCCCTTGTTATAAAGGCCAACATGCCATTCGCTTTCTTCACTGCCTGCTGTACCTGCATGCTTACTTTCATAGTTGAACAAGGACCCTCAGATCCTGCTGTACTTCCCCTTTTCCCAACTCGACGCCATTTAGATAGTAATCTGCCTTCCTGTTTCTGCTACCAAAGTGGATAACCTCGCATTTCTCCACCTTAAACGTCATCTGCCATGCAAGGCGGATGAAGGCTGCAGCAGAAAAGGGTCTCTGGTCGTCTTGGACTCAATGCCACTGGATCCTGACCCAGATCTGTCAAGGACCGTAGGGCGTCAGTCTGTGCACCAGTCTCCCCATGTTAAACAAAGTCACGCACAGGCATCCTCCAACCCTGGAGACACCCGTGGTCAGCCATGGCCAAAGGGGGCCTAAGAAGAGAGTAATGGGTCAAACGCAGGCAAGTGGGACTAGTGTAGATAGGGCGTGTAGGTTGGCATGGGTAAGTTGGGCCGAGGGGCCTATTTCCTGACTGACTCTATGCCGCATGACCCGCTGAGGTACTCCAGTCCCTAGTTTTGCTCAAGGTTTCAACATCTGCAGTTCCTAATGAACAAAAACAAATCCAGTTACAGTGGCTTGCAAAAGTATTCATACCCCTTGAACTTTTCCACATTTTGTCACGTTACAACCACAAACGTAAATGTATTTTATTGGGATTTTATGTGATAGACGAACACAAAGTGGTGCATAATTGTGAAGTGGAAGGAAAAATGATACATGGTTTCCAAATTTTATTACAAACAAAAAACTGAAAAGTGTGGCGTGCAAAAGTATTCAGCCCTCCTGAGTCAATACTCTGTAGAACCACCTTTCGCTGCAATTACAGCTGCAAGTCTTTTGGGTTATGTGTCGACCAGCTTTGCACATCTAGAGACTGAAATTTTTGCCCATTATTCTTTGCAAAATAGCTCAAGCTCCAGATTGGATGGAGAGCGTCTGTGAACAGCAAATTTCAAGTCTTGCCAGAGATTCTCAATTGGATTTAGGTCTGGACTTTGACTGGGCCATTCTAACACATGAATATGCTTTGATCTAAACCATTCCATTGTAGCTCTGGCTGTATGTTTAGGGTCGTTGTCCTGCTGGAAGGTAAACCTCTGCCCCAGTCTCAAGTCCTTTGCAGACTCTAACAGGTTTTCTTCCAAGATTGCCATGTATTTGGCTCCATCCATCTTCCCATCAACTCTGACCAGCTTCCCTGTCCCTGCTGAAAAAAAACATCCCCACAGCATGATGCTGCCACCACCATGTTTCACAGTGGGGATGGTGTGTTCAGGGTGATGTGTAGTACATAGCGTTTTGCATTTAGGCCAAAAACTTCAATTTTGGTCGCATCAGACCAGAGCACCTTCCTCCACATGTTTGCTGTGTCCCCCATATGGCTTGTGGCAAACTGCAAACGGGACTTCTTATGGCTTTGTTTCAACAATAGCTTTTTTCTTGCCACTCTTCCATAAAGGCCCGATTTGTGGAGTGCACGACTAACAGTTGTCCTGTGGACAGATTCTCCCACCTGAGCTGTGGATCTCTGCAGCTCCTCCAGAGTTACCAAGGGCCTCCTGGGTGCTTCTCTGATCAATGCTCTCCTTGCCTGGCCTGTCAGTTTAGGTGGACGGCCATGTCTTGGTAGGTTTGCAGTTGTGCCATACTCTTTCCATTTTCGGATGATGGATTGAACAGTGCTCCGTGAGATGTTCAAAGCTTGGGATATTTTTTTATAACCTAACCCTGCTTTAAACTTCTCCACAACTTTATCCCTGACCTGTTTGGTGTGTTCCTTGGGCTTCATGATGCTGTTTGTTCACTAATGTTCTCTAACAAACCTCTGAGGCCTTCACAGAACAGTTGTATTTATACTGAGATTAGATTACACACAAGTGGACTCTATTTACTAATTAGGTGACTTCTGAAGGTAATTGGTTGCACTGGATTTTATTTAGGGGTATCAGAGTAAAGGGGGCTGAATACCTTTGCACACACCACACTTTTCAGTTTTTTGTTTGTAATAAAATTTGGAAACCATGTATCATTTTCCTTCCACTTCACAATTATGCACCACTTTGTGTTGCTCTATCACATAAAAATCCCAATAAAATACATTTACGTTTGTGGTTGTAATGTGACAAAATGTGGAAAAGTTCAAGGGGTATGAATACTTTTGCAAGCCACTGTAGATAGCTGAACAATTTGATCAGGTTGAATAATGGGCATCATCAGATAATCACTCATCTGACAACTGATATGTCTTCCAATAACTATTTACAAATTGCTAGAAGCAGATGACTAACTATGGAAGGTGAGGAGCTTCATAGGTGAATGCTGGTACTAACTGTCATTTTGAACAGATAGTTACAATGATGAAATTGTGATTATACAAGACGTTGGCGAGGTTGCACATAGAATATTTCTGTGTAGGAAGGGACAGCAGATGCTGGTTTAAACTGAAGATAGACACAAATGCAGGAGTAACTCAGCGGGACAGGCATCATCTCTGGCAAGAAGGAATGGGTGAAGTTTCAGGTCGAGACTGAAGTCTGAAGAAGGGTCTCAACCCGAAACATCACCCATTCCTTCTCTCCAGGGATGCTGCCTGTCCCGCTGAGTTACTCCAACATTTTGTGTCTATCTTTGTAGAATATTTCTGTTCAGTTTTGGTCATCCTGCTGTTGGAAAGATGCTATTAAGCTGGAAAGAAGAGAAGATTCACGAGGATGTTGCCAGGACTTGAGGGCCTAAGCTATAGGGAGAGGTTGGGCAGGCTTTGATTTATACCTTGGAGCACAGGAGGTTGAGCGGTGATTTTATAGCACTGCACAATGTGATGAGGGGAATAGACCGAGTGGGATGCCATTGTCCTCCGCCTGTTGGATTGCTCTTTGTCAGAGTCCTCCCCCTCGACCTTACAGCCATGGGTGGCCCTCCCAGGAGCATAGCTCCAGACGTCATCGCTCTCAGGGTCTCAAGTCCACACGAGCTTCTCCACCACGACAAAGTAACAATCCACGGAGAACATTACCCTCTAAACCTATGCTATCCATGTACTTGTCCAAAGCTCCATATGTGACATTTCAGTTCAAAACCCTTCTTCAGAATAAGAGTTGAAACATTCCGTCTATTGAGGAAATATCCTATCGATTTCCTCAATAGACGCTGCCCAACCTGAGTTACTCCAGCACTTTGCTTTTGTTGCTTTATGAAGAATAGAAGCACGAATATTATATACCTTACAAATGTATCTTAATAAACTGATTTTGACAACCACTACATCTCTACCTGACCATAAGAAAGAACACACATTTTAGCCTCATGCTATTGAGTCCATAGACCTCTTCCAAATAAGTATTACCCTAATTACATTTTTTTCACCCACAGGTCTGGTTGGAGGAAATAATAATTACAAATAAATTCTCAAGACATTTTTAAAAACTATTTTAACAATTGCACCTGGAACTAAATAAATATACTACACAAAGAAATTCTAATAGGATCCTTGTACATATCTGAAGCAAGGAACATTCTTTGTTTCATCTTAACAATGGTGAAGGCTAACACACTGTTACTATGGAGATACATTTGAAAGATCACATTAATGTACCTCAGAAATAGAGAAGGAAAGATTATTGAAAGGGTAGCTGAATGGCCCTTACATATGTGGGATGACAATGTCTAGGGATGTGCTTTGTGGTGGTAGAACTAAGTGAATCTTCTGCTGGCAGTGTTATCTTTCCATTTCCTTTCTCTATTTTTGTTCCTTTCACCAGTCCAAACTTAACCTTATCAATGTTTGCAGTTTCCTCCAGTCCAAACTTAACCTTATCTTTGTTTGCTTAGTTTAGTTTACTTTTGAGATATAGAGTGAAGCGAGGCCCTTCAACCCACCAAGTCCACACTGACCAGCGATCACCCCGTGCACTATCCTAGCTACACTAGGGACTATTTACAGAAGCCAAATAACCTACAAACCTGTATGTCTTTGGGATGTGGGAGGAAACCGGAGAACATACAAAGTCCATACAAACAGCATCCTTGGTCAGGATCGAACCCAGCCCGGGTCTCTGGCGCTGTAACGCAGCAACTTCACAGTTGCACCACTATGCCACCCTGAATGTATGCTCTTTCCAACCACAGACTCCATCACCCATTCTACACTATGTGCTCCCATCACATCTCCTCCCAAAATAGACACAAAAAGCTGGAGTAACTCAGCAGGTCAGGCAGCATCTCTGAAAAAAAGGAATAGGTGACACTTCGAATCTAGTCCCTTCTTCAGACAAAGAGTCAGGGGATACTGACATAAATGTCACCTGTTCCTTTTCTCCAGAGATGCTGCCTGACTCCAGGTTTTTGTGTCTATCTTTGCATTATAACCAGCACCTGCAGTTCCTTCCGACACATCTCCTCCCAATCTCTGGATTGGTCTCATTCCCTTTCATCCCGACTTCCCTCATTTCTACCTGTCGACTCTCATTCAGATAAATGTGAATGTTTGTGAGTTTTCTTCTCAGGAAGAATGTGTGGCTCAGTTGTTGAGTACATTCAAGATGGAGATGATATTAAGGAATAAAGGGATATGGGTGTACCTAGGAAGGTAGAGACACAAGAAATTGGCAGATGCTGGTTTACTAAAGAAAAACACAAAGTGCTGGAGTAACTCGGCAGACCAGGCGGCATCTCTGAAGGACATGGATAGGTGAATGTTTGGGCTAGAACACTTCTTCAGACTGATTGTAGCAGGGGGAAGAAAGCTGGAAGAGAGGTGGTGGTCAGGACAAAGCCTGGCAAGTGATGAGTGGACTTAAGAAGGAACTGCAGATGCTGGAAAATCGAAGGTAGACAAAAGTGCTGGAGAAACTCAGCGGGTGCAGCAGCATCTATGGAGCTGAGGAAATAAGCAATGTTTCAGGCCAAAACCCTTCTTCAGACGGAGGAAGGGTTTCAGCCCAAAACTTTGCCTATTTCCTTCACTCCATAGATGATGATGCTGCACCCACAAAGTTTCTCCAGCACTTTTGTCTACCAAGTGATGAGTGGATGCAGGTGGGGTTTGGGGGGGGCGGTGTTCATTTGGCAGGTAGGTTACAGGGTGAAGGTGGTTTGATTGCCAGATTGGTAGCAAGATGACATGAATGTAGCAGCTACAAAATCAACCATGATTTTATTCAGTGCTAGTGCAAGGATAAGGTGCTATGAATAGCTTATCTCTGCTTCTATTTCTTATGTTTTTATAATGCTTGATACCTCCCAAATGTTGCATGGGAAAAAGTGATAATAAAAAAAGGGATTGGTTGTTGTGGATGGAGGAGCAGAACAGGAAATTCTGAAGGTTAAAAGAGCATCTGAATTCACCCAGACTCCTCCCTCTGGTCTATTACTCTCTCTGGAACCATTCATTATTAAATATTTGTAAAAATGTTGTATTATTAACTTTTAGTGGAGATTAGTCTCGAAGGAAGTAGAAGTAGACAATAGGTGCAGGAGTAGGCCATTCGGCCCTTTGAGCCAGCACCACCATTCAATGTGATCATGGCTGATCACCCCATATCCCCTGACTTTGCTATTTTTAAGAGCCCTATCTAGCTCTCTCTTGAAAGCATCCAGAGAGGAAAGGAAAGTGTTGATGTATTGCTGGGTAGAGGGAATCGGTGAACCCTCACACCCTGCAGAAAATATAACAACAGAGAAAGAGAGTATATAGTTCATGGCATTGAAAGAAATTGGGTGGCACAATGGCACAGCAGTAGAGGCATTGCCTCACACCACCAGAGACACAAGTTCAATCCTGACTACAGGCTCTGTTTGTGCGGAGTTTGTTCATTCTCCCTGTGGCTGCATGGGTTTTCTCTGGGTGTTCCAGTTGCCTCCCACGTTGCAAAGACGTGCAAGGTTGTAGGTTTATTGGCTTCTCCGTTGCCCCTTGTGTGTAGGATGCGAAAATGGGATAACATAGAACTGGTGTTGGGATGATTGATGATCGGCATGGATGCTGGGCGAAAGGGGCTGTTTCCACGCTGAATCTCTAAACTAAAACGTAAACTAATCGCAAATAACAGAGCAGTTCTGCACAGTGTAGCTATTGTTTAAGAGGAAAATAGGAGTAATTGGTGGCTCAAGTACTGAGAATTTCTCACAGCAGGCGAGGAGTGTTTGATAAGTGTACTTGTAGTAAGGATGGAAATGTTTTAGCTGTAGATCAAATTCTCGAAACAGATGGTAATGTTGAAAATGCACTGGCATTAAATACTGCTGTGAGTGTATAAAGGCATTCTCGTGACGGGGATTGGCTTTGCCTATAGTATGAAACTCTGAATTATTATAATAGTTAGTGCTACACATCTGGTTCATGGACTACCTCCAAATGAAGAGTCAACAAACATTTAAAACAAAAAGTTAATGTAAAGCTAAAGTGCAAGATATACAGCAATTTTGTTAGAAAATAAATCTGACTCAAAACAGGAAGATTTTTTTTAAATCGAAAGACAGGGCAACTATTGGCAAAAGAGTGTCATAACATGTTCATCAACAGCATCTTCAGTGCTTCAATGGTACATTTATTGTCACATGTACCAGTGTACAGTAAAATTATTTTTGCATACAGTTCAGTAAACGTATAACTGTACATATATGTGCAAATGTAGAGGAATACTACACAGAGACTGTATCAAGAATCGCCTGGTTTTAGAACCATTTTCAAGTCGCAGATGCTATAAATGCAGTCGAAAGGAACTTCACTGCAATAAACTTCCACTGTCAAAATAATCGTCCTTTGTTATTACATTCCTTGCTCTTATTGCAATGCAAAAAACAGAACTTAGCTACGTGCAAGACAAAACATTACGTTTTGTGATCACCATCCAGTGATTGGTCTGGATGTGGGAAGAAGACTAAAAATTGTGTATGTGGGCATAAGTATGAATACTTCCTTTAGTGTACTACTTACAGTGCATTGATTAACATGTTAATATTACATTTGAGTGTTTTTATATCTTTATTTCCAAATTTTTAACAAACTTGTCAACATTTAGAGATACATTGAAAGAAATAAAAGACTCAAAGTGTTGGGAGTAACTCAGCGGGTCACGCAGAATCTCTGGAGAACATACAAAGGTGATGATATGGATCGAGACCCTTCTCAAACATCCCCTGTCCATGTTCTCCAGAGATGCCACCTGACCCACTGAGTTACTCCAGCACTGTGTCTCGTTTTGTAAACCAGCATCTGCCGTTTCTTGTGTCTACAAAGAAAGACATACTTCTGTCTTTGCCACAAGTTGCCACATTCATCACAAGCATGCTCAGGCATTCATTTAGCTGACAATGTTGTTGATGCAAAGAATGTCGAGATCGTTGAAAGGTGTATCAAGGTCATTTGAAGAAAAAGAATTGGAGACTACTCGAAAAGCATTGTGGGTGATGTGGAATGAGATTGTCAGAGAGTCATACAGCACGGAAACAGACTCTTCAGCCCAACTCGCCCATGCAGATCAAGATACGCCATCTAAGTTGATTGGAATCAGCCAACAGGAACCATTAAAGATTCACTGGACTGAATGTGCTATTACAGAGTTGCTTTGACATACACTCAGTACAACAATATGTACAATGTAGTAACCATTTTCAACAAGGCAGGATCCCACAAACAATAATAAATGAATAATCAATGAGATGGGACAGATGTTTAGGGGTAACGTGAGGGGGAACTTCTTTACTCAGAGGGTGGTGGCTGTGTGGAATGAGCTTCAGCAGAGGTGGTGGAGGCAGGATCGATTTTAACATTTAAAAAGTAAAGTGGATAGGTATATGGACGTGAAGGGAATGGAGGGGTATGGTCTGAGTGCAGGTAGATGGGACTAGGGGAAAACAAATGGTCGGCACGGACTGGAAGGGCCGAGAGGGCCTGTCTCCGTGCTGTAATTGTTATATGGTTATATGGTTATATGGATAGCAACTCCATCATCATCTGTTGCTGTTCCATCATCATTCATTCGGTATTCCCAAACTAACAAGCATTGTGAATCTTTCACTAGAACAGTTGAAGGAGAGTCAATAGACAATAGGTGCAGGAGTAGGCCATTTGGCCCTTCGAGCCAGCACCTCCATTCAATGTGATCATGGCTGATCATCCCCAATCAGTACCCCGTTCCTGCCTTCTCCCCGTATCCCCTGACTCCACTATCTTTAAGAGCCCTATCTAGCTCTTAAAAATAGTGGAGTCACGGAGTCTATGTCTTAAAAATAACAGAGCCACTACCAACTTATCAAAGACAGTTTAGGATGGGCTACAAAGAAAGACACAAAATGCTGGAGTAAGCAGGTCAGAAAAACATCTCTGGACAACATGGATAGGTGATGTTTTGGGATGGGACTCTTCTTCAGTCTGGCAGATGCTTGCTTTAACATTTTTTTTTCAAAGAATGCCTTTTCTCAGAACATCGCTTCTTCAACCTTGATCTTGCGCTCAAATTTCAAAATGGGACCCTAAGCCACTGTACTAACTTTAGTAAAATTCATAAAATGAATCAAGCTAATACTTATCCTCAATAATTAACCCCCACACAAAGATACATCATTCCGCTTACCTTAAAATAAAGACCAGGCAAAGCTGTTTCAAGAGATCTTGGAAATAAACAGACTAAATAACAAGACAGCATCTGTGGAAAGGGAAATAAAATTAAGATTTCAGGTCTGAGACTCTTTAGCAGAATTTGGAAAGAGAGAATTCAATTTAATTTCAATTGCGGAGAAATTTAGGATGAGTAGAACCAAGGGACCTGAAATGTTAACTGTATTTCTCTTTCCACTAAATATCACCAGCATTTTATGTTTTATTTCAGTTTTCTAGCATCTGAAATGATTCTTTTTATTTTCATATACTTGAAAGATCAAAATTGTTGTCTGCCACATGTCAAAATTCTCTTCTCTAGCCATTGATTACTTCCCTGTTCTTGGTTGGTGTGTCCTGATGAACTGTGGATGTTGGGAGAGTCCAGAACCAGTTTAAGAATAATAGAATATTGACTGGCCTTGAGGGGGATACGACATATATTGCCTGAAGTAGATTCATATTGCCCGAGTCGAAGACGAGGGCAATTGGATCTAGTGAGGGCAATATATGTCGTATCCCCCGAAAGAGGACAGTCAATATTGTTATTATTACCCATATCAGACATCTAGAGGAAAATTCTTCGACTCGGGCAATATGAATCTATTGTCAAAAGTCGCGAACCTCTTCTCGCAGGAGGCTGCCATTTTGCTTGTTTTGTCGAGAACAAATTCTAAAATTTCCCACGCAGCGTCACATTGCCAAGTTCCCGGATGTGAGACCAGGGGAATATAAGACTATATTTACCGCTGTTTTAACACGTAAAGTCCATAGGCGTTCGCAAGAAAGGGGAATACAAGAAAATATTCCCCTGTTAACCCTCTGGCACTCAAAACGAAGGGAATACAATTTTGTAAAAGCATAGCTCAGATGTGTGATATGGGTAATAATAAAAGGTATGCCATTTAGAACAAAGATGAGGAAAAAGTTTTCACCCAGAGAGTTGTGAGTCTGTGAAATTCTCTGCCTCAGAAGGCAGTGGAGGCCGATTCTCTGGGTGCTTTCAAGAGTTAGATAGAGCTCTTAAAGAAAGCGGAGTCAAGGGATATGGGGAGAAGGCAGGAACGGGGTACTGATTGTAGATGATCAGCCATGATCACAGTGAATGGCGGTTCTGGCTCTAAAGGGAACTGTAATGGGCCGAAGGGCCGAATGGCCTGCTCCTGCACCTATTGTTTATTGTTTTTGCTACGTTTGGACATCTCTTTCCAAAGCACCTTAATTTAGTTCAAGAAGGGGAGACAGGACCTATATTTCTTGAAGAATATGTAGAAACAAGGAACTGCAGATACTGGTTTACACTAAAGGGGACAGAGTGCTGAAGTAACTCAGCGGGTCAGGCAGCATCACTGGATAGGTGACGTTTCACAGAGTGCTGGAGTAACTCAGCGGGTCAAAGTCAAAGTATCCTTTATTGTCAATTTGAGAGGTTGATCATGGCACAAATCAACTCCTACCTGGACAAATCAACTCCTACCTGGACCCATTACAGTTCGCTTACCGCCACAACAGATCAACGGTGGTTGCGATCTCGCTGGCTCTCCACTCCGCTCTGGACCACTTGGACTATAAAAACTCATGTCAGGCTGTTATTCATTGATTACAGCTCGGCATTTAACACAATCATCCCCTCCAAGCAGGTTATCAAACTGGCAGAACTGGGTCTCTGCGCATCCCTCTGCAATTGGATCCTTGACTTCTTCATTCACAGACCACAGTCTGTTCATATTGGTGGAAATGTGTCAGCTTCGATAACAATCAACATGGGAGCATCTCAAGGCTGCGAGCTCAGCCCCCTGCTGTACTCACTCTATACTCATGATTGTGTAGGCGGTCATAGTGTGAACTCCATCTTCAAGTTCGCTGACGACACCACTGTTGTGGGACGTATCACTGATGGGTTGAGTCTCAGTAGAGAAGAGAGATTGAGCAACTGTCCATATGGTGCCAGCACAATAACCTGGCCCTCAACACCAGCAAAACCAAGGAACTGATTGTGAACTTCGGAAGGAGTAGGATGGGGACGCACAATAGTCAATAGGCCATTCGGCCCTTCGAGCCAGCACCGTCATTCAATATGATAATGGCTGATCATCCCCAATCAGTACCCTGTTCCTGCCTTCTCCCTATATCCCCTGACTCCGCTATTTTTAAGCTCTCTCTTGAAAGCATCCAGAGAACTCGCCTCCACCGCCCTCTGAGGCAGAGAATTCCACAGACTCACCACTCTCTGTGAGAAAAAGTGTTTCCTCGTCTCCGTTCTGAACTCCTGTTTATATGCAAGGGTCAAGAGCTTCAAATTCCTGGCGTGCACATCTCTGAAGATCTTTGCTGGTCCGAGAACACTGATGCAATTATTAAGAAAGCACATCAGCGCCTCTACTTCCTTACGGAGAGTCGGTTTGTCAAGGAGGACTCTCTCTAACATCTACAGGTGCACAGTAGAGGGCATGCTGACCGGTTGCATCGTGGCTCGGTTTGGCAACTTGAGTGCCCTGGAGGAGAAAAGACTACAAAAAGTAGTAAACACCGCCCAGTCCATTATCGGCTCTGACCTCCCTTCCATCGAGGGGATCTATCGCAGTCGCTGCCTCAAAAAGGCTGGCAGTATCATCAAGGACCCACACCATCCTGGCCACACACTCATCTCCCCACTCAGGTAGAAGGTACAGGAGCCTGAAGACTGCAACGACTAGGTTCAGGAATTGTTACTTCCCCACACCCATCAGGCTATTAAACTTGGCTCGGACAAAACTCTGAACATTAATAGCCCATTATCTGTTTATTTGAACTTTATCAGTTTATTTTTTCATGTGTGTGTATATTTATATAATGGTATATGGACTCACTGATTTGTTCTGTAGTCATGCCTACTATGTTCTGTTGTGCTGAAGCAAAGCAAGAATTTCATTGTCCTATCAGGGACACACGACAGTAAACTCTCTTGAATCTTGAATCATTCAGACTTTTCAGTCTGAACAAAATTACGAACCTTGTAGTCATAACATAGAATAAAATAACAAAACACACAATGAACACAGATTTAACATCCACCACAGTGAGTCTACCAGGCACCTCCTCACTGTGATGGAAGGCAAAAGTCTTAAAGTCCATGTCTCTTTCTTCCTTCCTTGTTCTCCCTCTGCGTTGAGGCGATCCAGGCTTTCGATGTTGGGACCCCGCCGGGTGATGGTAAGTCCTGCAGCCGAATCCGAGTTCCACGAACGGGCCGATTCAAACTCCGCGGCCCGAGGCGGACGAAGCTGCCACCCTCCAGTCCAGCGGACGAAGCTGTTGTTGTGGGAGCTCCGGAGAATCGGTCACCAACCCGGGACCTGCGAGCTCCCGATGTTGTCATCCATTGGGCCCGCGGCCGGGTCCACTGGGTCCGTGGCTGAGCCCCCGAGGCTCTGAAGTCGGGTCCCCGCCGCAGCGCCACCACAGCCCCGAAGTTGGCCAGCCTCGCATCGGTAAGTCCTTGCTCTGCCTCCGGAGCCTCGAGGTCGGTTCCAGTTGGAGGCCACCAGCTCCGCGATTAGGTCTCAGCGCAGACGGAGACGGGGATACGACAAGAAAAGGTTGCTTCCCCCCAAAGGAAGACACTAAAAACAAGTTTCTCCCACCCCCCACACATTCACCAACTAAATAAACGAAATAAACTAAAACAACAGGACAAAAGAAAACAAAAAAAAGAAAAGACAAACGGACTGCAGGCGAGCTGCAGCTGCAATGTAGCGCCACCATATCTGGCAGCATCTGTGGAGAACATGGATAGATGACGTTTCACAGAGTGCTGGAGTAACTCAGCGGGTCAGGCAGCATCTGTGGAGAACATGGATAGGTGACGTTTCACAGAGTGCTGGAGTAACTCAGCGGGTCAGGCAGCATCTGTGGAGAACATGGATAGGTGACGTTTCACAGAGTGCTGGAGTAACTCTGCGGGTCAGGCAGCATCTGTGGAGAACATGGATAGGTGACGTTTCACAGAGTGCTGGAGTAACTCAGTGGGTCAGGCAGCATCTCTTGAGAACATGGATAGGTGATGTTTCAGGTTGGGACCTTTCTTCAGTCTGAGATGCTGACTGACAAGCTGGGTTACTCCAGCACTGTCTTTTTCAGCATTTATTATATTATGTAACAAGGTTCGTCTTAAATTGCTTATAATTTTCCCAATTAGTCGGATTTTGCAGTGGTTGGCCATTTACAAATGTCTGTCAGCAATTAACTTGCTCTTACACATCCGGGCTTTCAATTGATTTTACATGGCCAATTCCTTGTGTTACCATTTGAATATCCCACAGTGGAGGAAACAAGGTACTGTCAGACCAATGTGAACAAGAATATATTCTTTAATTGTCCAGTTTTAAAATGAACAATATAATGATTAAAATAATGAGTGGATGATTTCAACACCAAAGCAGAGAAATAACAGGGTTATAGGGAGAAGTGATTTGGGGGAAACCAAGGGAAAGGGGGGAAAACAGAAAGAGGAAACTGTAGAAAATGAACAATAACTTTCAATCATAAATTTGCCATTTTGAAAATTCCCAACAATTACTAAATAAAATAATGAGTTTCTACATTTGTAGCAGTTAATTTTAAATGGCAACCAGGCCAAAGGTCATTAGATATTTCATTAGATATTTGGTGAGGATTGAGAGGGGGAAAAGTTTTTAATGGAGATGTACGGGCCATTTTTATACAGTGGTGCTTGGAACGTGCTGCCAGGAGTGGTGGTGGAAGCAGATATGATAATGGCATTCAGAGGCTTTTGATAGGAACATGGATATGCAGGGAATGGAGGGATATGGATCACATGTTGAGGAGATTAGTTTAACTTTACTTAGCCAAGTTAAAGGAATGAGCTGTTAAGGGAAGAAGTAGAGGTGACTACAATTACAACATTTAAACAATACTTGGAAAGGAAATATTGGAGGGATATGGGCAGGTTTAGTTTAGTTTAGAGAAACAGGCCCTTTCGGCCAACCGAGTCCGCACTGATCGGCAATCCCCGCACATTAACACTATCCTACACACACTAGGGACCATTTACACATACACTAAGCCAATTAACCTACAAACCCACGCGCCTTCGGACTGTGGGAGGAAACCAACGATCTCGGAGAAAACCCACGCGGGTCACGGGGAGAACGTACAAACTCCATACAGACAGCGCCCGTAGTCGGGATCGAACCCGGGTCTCTGGCGCTGCAAGCGCTCTAAAGGCAGCAACTCTACCGCTGGTCCACCATGGCCTCCACCGTGGCGGGTGCAGGCAAGTGGAAGAGATATTGTGGAACAAAGGGTTTGTTCCTGTGCTGTACCATTCTATGTTCTGTGTAGTTCAACTGGAAATGCCATTGAGAACTTTTTATGGCAAGTTTAAATTGTCAGGACAAATATCCCAAGCTTACAATATACAATACATTGCAGAGATGTGACTGATTGTGACATATTTTGTGAAAAATGCATAATCTCGCAAATGCTGTCTACACCGTGATTTCACACAAATGACACCGAACGCGGTTCACCTAAGGTTATTTTCAGACTTCAGAGCCATTATGATGTCCCAGAACTATAAATAAAATAATCAGATGTCTAGAAAGGCACCCCACTGGGTAGAGCTACTGTATCCTGTCGAGTCGGTACACCGTCCTCTGCTATCATGCGGTGAGTTTAGTGACATGGACCAAAGGTACATTTCTTGGCATCAAGGTCTAAACAAGAGTGGTGTGTGCCATCTCATGGACAAATGTAGCAACTGTCAAGAAATGTTAAAGAAGGAACTGCAGATGCTGGAGAATCAAGGGTACACAAAAGGCTGGAGAAACTCAGCGGGTGCAGTAGCATCTAAGGAGCGAACGAGATAGGCGACGTTTCGGGTCGAGACCCTTCTTCCTGGAACTGCAGATACTGGTTTACACTCTGCTTTGGTTTCATCCCAAAACATCACTAATCCATGTTCTCCAAAAGTGCTGCCTGACCCATTGAGTTACTCCAGCACTGTGTGTCTTTTTTTTTTTTATCTGCCCTCCAGTTACTGAACTTTCTACTAAAGGAAGGTAGTCAAAAATGCTGGAGAAACTCAGCAGGTGAGGCAGCATCTATGGAGCGAAGGAATAGATGACGTTTCGAATGTTCTTTCAATTCAATTCCTTCGAATGTTTTTCAATATCCATGGGAATATCGATTAAGATTTCCCTTTTATTGACAATATACTTAGTCTGAACCCTACTATTACCTCTTGGATGCTAACACTGATAATATTTGAACAAGATAGCATCAAGCCAGGTGATTCTCTTCCTGCTCATCACAGAGTCACTCATTACCATCACTTCACTTTTTGAAACCTATACTTCAACAACAGCATTTCTTACTTTAAACTATGCTCTTAATCTCCTCTCACATATCTGTCGATTCTCCAACTCCTCGGGAGCAAACAGTTCTTTAATGGGACTTTACTGAAACTTTATCCTGCACTATACGTTATTGCCTTCCTCCTGTGGACAGTTCTTTATGTAATCATGTATAGTCTTTCCTTGACCTGGATAGTACAAAAGCTTTTCACTGTACCTCGGTACACGTGACAATAAACTAAACTGAACTAAAGTAATTTATTTTTAAGTAGCTGTATCCAGTCCACTTCTACTAAATAAGTTCCTATTTTAAAACAGTTGACCCTATACCACTTTAGAACTAATCCTCGTTTATCTTCATCCTTATCCATAACAATTACATCACATAGCTCATTCTAGCTCTCTTACCTTTCACTTGCCTTTCAGTGTTTTGCGTATTTTGGCCTTTCTTGTACCCTCGGCATCACCTTTAAATTTTGACTTTCACCCTTTCTTTGTCGCACCTCCTATTTGTTAAAAAGGTAGACACAAAATGCTGGAGTAACTGGAGCATCTCTGGAGATGCCTGTCCTCCTGAGTTACAACGGCATTTGTGTCTACCTTCGATTTAAACTAGCATTTGCAGTTTTTTCCTACACCTTCCTATTTGTTTTCCATTTGCTGGAAAGAATGAGATTAGAATAGGTCATTCAACCATGCACTCTGCTCCACCAAGTAGTTTGACCATAATTAATTTCCACAAATTCCTATTATGCATATTTTGCTTCATAACATCTCATATCACAACGTGCCAACTTATAGATGTATCCCAGTCCTGAAAATGATTCAGAAGATCTATTAATTTTAATAACACAAGATCTGGATTTCTACCTCTAGTGGAAAAGTACAGAATCCCTGACATCCATCCATCCATCCATCCATCTATATCAATTTATCTTCTATCTATCTATATTACTAAAGGTCTGATCTTGACCACTTCCTGTTGTTCTGTATATTGATTTTAGATAAAACACTGCCACTTACAGCTATGATTTTTGGCCACACAGTTATTAGTGTTGAAAACATTTTGAGATTCCGTCTCCTGAAGGCCACGCCCCTTCCGGAGGGACTATAACATCCGGAAGTGTTGAGTGCCTCAGTCAGTCTCTGCAAGATGGGGGAAGCTAGAGGGTCGTGTCTCTCAGTCTGAGCTGTGAATAACACTGAACACATGTCTACTAAACTGTGAGTGCGGTTTTACTGACATTGAGTGCCCTTAATGTGGTTTGAAAATGAAAATGTGGGTGGTTTTAAGTGAAGCACTGCAAATGGCTGTTGGTGGTGGTTGGTTTGAAGTGAAGCACTACAAATGGCATGTTGGTGGTTGGTTTGAAGTGAAACACTGCAAATGGCTGTTGGTGGTGGTTGGTTTGAAGCGAAGCACTGCAAATGGCTGTTGGTGGTGGTTGGTTTTGAAGTGAAGCACTTGACAACTTTCTGTTTGCACTGATATTGATTGTAGATAAAACGCTACCACTTATGGCTGTGATTTTTGGCCATCTTAATCAGCCCCCCTCCGCTCATCAGATGCAGAGGATTCTTCCCATCAATGAAAAATAAAAGTGTCATTAGTGTTTAAAAAATGTTGAGAATCTCTCTCATGTCAATCATGCCTTGAAGGCCACGCCCCTTCCAGTGGGATGGGGGAGGGATTGTAAAACCCGGAGTGTGGGTGTGGCTCAGTCTCTGCAAGATCGGGGAGGGAGAGGTCATGACAGACTGAGCAGTAAATCAACTGAACACACTGAATTGTGAGTGTGGTGTTTATGCGGTGTGTGTGGTTTTATGGTGGTTTCACCCTGCTTGAAATGGTATGAAACTGCATTTGAATGTGGTGGCCTTGCACCCTGCATGAAATGGTAAGAAACTGCATTTGAATTTGGTGGCTTTGCACCCTGCATGAAATGGTATGAAACTGCACTTGAATTTGATAGCCTTGCACCCTGCTTGAAATGGGTATGAAACTGCATTTGAAATTTGATGGCCTTGCACCCTGCTTGAAATGGTATGAAACTGCACTTGAATTTGATGGCCTTGCACCCTGCTTGAAGTGGTAGGAAACTGCACTTGAATTTGGTGGCCTTGCACCCTGCTTGAAGTGGTATGAAACTGCACTTGAATTCGTTGGCCTTGCACCCTGCACCCTGGTGGAGAGGTGGAATATTGGGGGACCAGCCCTCCCGAGTGAACATGGAGGGACCCAAAGCAGCCCAGCCCCACCTCAAGCAGCCCAGCCCCCCACCCACCCCAACAGCCCCCAGCTTAGTAGCCTCGCCCCACCCCAAGCAGCAGCCCAGCATCAGAGACCCAGTCGGAGATGTCGCCAAACGGAAAGCAGAGACTCTGATCCGACGGAGAACGACCAGCGACCGGCGTCCTCTGTGTCCCCGTCACACCGCCAATTCCACCCACTACCCCTCTTGTCCCCCTCGCTGGCTCCTCCCCCTCTCATGATGCCCCCCTCTCCCCCATTGCTCTTCCCCCGTCTTTTCTCCGTGCTCACTCCCCCCATGACCACACACCCAACTCCCCCACACACACCCATCCCTCCCACAACACCCCGCCCCCCACACACACCCCCCCACACCCCCGCCAGGGTTTTTCGCCAGGTTACTCACCGTTCTCCTGTGCAGTGAGTGCAACAAGTTTTGTTCCGATCGGCAGTATATTGTAAAAGTTATCAAGGTTAAAAAATATTTTAAAACGCACTTGCACAGATTTCTTCAGTCATCGCCATGCAGATTGGTCTCTTCTCCTGTCAGTCAGTGCCACGGCCGGGATAGCAACGCCCCTTCCTGCCCAACCGGCGGTGGCTTGTCCCGCCTCACTCACAAACTACTCTCACCCCTCCTCACAGTAACTTATCTATCATCTACCCCACCACCGGCGGCCGCAGCAGGGTGGGGGGGGGGGGGGGGGGGCTGATCATTGGAGACCCTGTGGAGGCCCTGGTCCCGTCTCTCTCTCCCTCATCACTCACCCCTCAACCCCGCCCGCTGCGGCAATGGCGATCCCGTCTACCCGTCCCCCCGGGGTCCTTCTCCGCCGCCGCCTTAGCTGTAATTCACCATCGCCACCTTCACGGTGCGGGGAGAAGGGGGGATAGAGGAGAGGAGGGAGGGAGTGGGAGAGGTAGTGAATGGGGAATAGAGGGAGAGGAGGGCAGTTGGGGAGGTCAGGAGAGATAAGGGGGGTGATAGAGGGAGGTGAGGAGTGGGGGATAGAGGGATAGGAGGGGGGTGGGAGAGGAGTTATGGAGGGAGTGACTGAGGGTAGGGGAAAGGAGAGGGAGGTAGGGAGAAGGGAGGGACTGGGGAGGGGAGGAGAGGGGAAAGAAGAGGGAGGGTGAAGAGGAGGGGGAGGGAGTGCTGTGGGATGAGGGGAAGTGAGCCGTGCCTGCGCAGTTGAGAACTATGTGTGAGTGGTGCAATAGTGTGTTGGGGGATGGGTTGCATTGGGGGAATGGGTGAGTGTTGGAATATTGCATGGAGGAGCTGGTTGCGTTGGGAGAATCAGGCCTCCCCTGTGACAGGGACACAACGGGTCCCACGTCTAGTTACCACTAAATGCCTCACTAATTTTATGATGCCCTTTTTCTTGCTGGAGGCTGAGGGCTGATCTTATAGAGGTAAGTAAGTAAGAACATTTTATTTATATAGCACGTTTAAATCAACTCGCGTTGAAACCAAAGTGCTTTATATAGAAGAAATAATTTAGTTTCCGTACATCGATAGAAAAATTTAAAAAAAAGAAAAATGACACAACACATTATAGAATTCAACATGAACGTGCCCCACACAGCAGAATCAAAATTTTCCACTGTGGGAAAAGGCATCAGAAAGTTCAGTCCTCTTCCTCTGTGATCACCCGAGGTCGGGGCCTATTTGTGGCCTCCGCAGCCAGTCTGATTTTTTACAGGCCCTCTTGCTGGGAAGCTGGAACTTCGGCGTCGGGTGAACACTCCTCAGTGGCTTGGAATGTCTGGAGCGGCCGCTTCCTCCCCGGAGACCGCGTCACCCGAAGTTCTCAGGCCGCACTGGTTGGAGCTCCGACTCTGGCGATCTCGGATCCCAGGCTCCGCGATATTTTAAATCCAGCGCCGCCATCGGCTGGACGCCCGCAGCCACAGCTCCTCGGATGTTGGAGTCGACGGTCATAGCACTTACCGACCCGGGCAAGGCATCGCCTGCTCCGTGATGGTGTTCCAGCACTGTGCCGCCGTCTAAGCTATAGTCCAGGCAGGAAATGCCATTCCAGTCCGATGGTAGGCCGCGAGGAAGGGGCGAGGAAGCAGCTCGGAAGGAAGCCTCCTCTCCGACCAGGTAGGGACTAGGAAATAAAGTTTCCCCCTTCCCCTCCCTCCACCCACCGCATAAAAGAAGACCTCCAACAACCATTTTGTTTTAACAGACCAAAAATAAAAAAGGGTGAAAGGGCGGACTGCGGGAAGAGCAGCCATACACAATGGTGCCGCACTCCTGCAGTCCGCCATCTTTTTAAGTGTATAAAATTATTATGGAAATTGATAAGGTGAATGCACAAAATCTTTTTTCGAGTGCAGGGGAATCGAGAACCAGAGGGCATAGGTTTGAGGTGAAAGGGGAAAGATTTAAAGATTTCAAGGTACTTGAGGGGGAACCTTTTAACAGAGAGATGGGTAGGTAAATGGAACATGTTGCCAGAGGAAGTAGTTGAGGCCGGTACTATAACAAGATTTAAGACATTTGGACAAGTACATGGATAGTAAAGATTTAGAGGGACACGTGGGTAAATGGAACTAGCTTAGCTGGGGCATTTTTTCGGCATGGACGGGTTGGTTCAAAGGGCCTATTTCTGAGCTGTACCAGAGTGTTTGATTGTCATATGTACTAACAACAAAATTCTTACTTGGTGCAGCTTAACAGGCCTGTAAATGCAACAACGCACAGGTATATACAGTTATCACAGTCCTGAAACTGTCAATGATTCAGAGCATCTATTTATTTTTAATAATCTAGATTTCTGCTTCTGCTGGAAATGGCAATCAGAAATATAAATAATAATCAAAAATCCAATAAATTAATAATCATAATACTAGGTAACCATAATAATGCAACAAAAAAAACTCTGAAGAAGGGTCTCGGCCCGAAACGTCGCCTATCTCCTTCGCTCCTTAGATGCTGCTGCACCCGCTGAGTTTCTCCAGCTTTTTGTTTACCCAAAAAAACTCAGTAGTTGCTTTGTATCCACCATACCGAATCCTTTATCATTTTAGGTTTACTATTGGCACATGTACTTAGGGACATTGAAAAGTTTTGTTCTGTAAGCTATCCAAATAGATTAGATATACCATATATAAATATAATCGTCAAACTCAAGAACAATAGGTAGAGCAAAGGGGAAGATACAGAGTGCAAAATATAGTTTTAATTTCCAGAGACAAAGTCCAATTTCCTCAATGGGGTAGAGGTGAATCGGACAGTACCCTAGCTTATGGAAGGACTGTTCAGAAACCTGATAACAGAGGGGAAGAAGCTGTTCCTGGCTCTGGTGGTGCACGCTTTCAACCTTCTGGTGTGTTTGCAGGGAGAAGAAGCAATGACTGGGGTGGATCAAGTCTTTATTATCGTGGCTCCTTTTTTGACACAAATTGAAGTGTCGATGGAGTCAATAGTGAGGAGTCTGGTCCGTCTGATAAATGTTTTAAAAGATCAGCTTCTTAATCTAAGCAAATGCAAAGCAAGTGTATAAAACATTTTCATATTTTAACTCTTTATGCCCAGTATCATTCTGGTGAACAAATGGGGCTTCACCCTCTCCAAGGGCAAAATCCTACATGAGGTACATTGGCCAAAACTTTTTGTAGTACTCCAGAAAGAATTTCAACTGCATTTTACCAAAGGAAGCATCATTTTCTACTCTTCGTCACTCTCCACTCATGAAATAATAGAACAATTAATTCTTCCAAAAGGGATAAAAGTTAATCTTATTAAAAAATCTGTCAACATGAACCACCATTTGTGCAGTAATGTGTTCTGCCAGTGGGTGTCAGTAACATACAAATAACCTGAAATGGACACAAATTGCTGCGTTAACCCATCGGGTCAATGATGGACATGGATAGGTGACATTTCAGATCGGGACTCGTTCTACAAATTCCACGCTTTTTGGTAAATGAAGAGGGTTTACTATGGTGTAGTTTGCTGTGGACAAAGCATAACATCAATTTGAGGAAGGACTCCGAGCCAAAACGTCTCTGTCCATTCCCTCCACAGATAAAGGCACAACGTGCTGGAGGTACTCAGCGGGTCAGGCAACATTTGTGAAGGGAACGGATTCAGTAAATAAATGCATCATGATCTCATTGTGGGAAAATCAGTCTTTGTCAAAATGCAGAACTATTTGAAACTTTAGAGGTTACCATTTGTGGAGTCACATGCCAGAGGGGAGAAACAAAACGCGACGCGTTCATACACTTTTTTAATTGCCTAAACAATGAAGTACTTTCAATACCAGTGTTGAAGGAAATGAGAAAGATACTGCACAAGTTAAGATCTTACAAGCTCTGTGAAAATAACCAGATAATCTGTTCTTAAATGATTGATAGCCAGAGAGCTCAGTTATCATTGCAACAAGCCAATTTAAGCAAGCTGGTGATGATTAAAGTCAGTCCACAAGTTAAAGGAAAGATGCACTGTGACTGCATACTTTCTTTGCAGCTTTTGGCAAGAGGAGGAAGAACACAGCCAGGAGCGGTCAGGTTTTCTAACACCACTTTGAGAGCTTGTAGATGTGTTGAGGAGAGGAGAGATTCTCTGCCTGTGTGGAGTGAGAAATCCATGGCAATTGAGGAAAACTCATACAAGGAGTGTGAGGCAAGGATAGACACAAAGTCTGGATCCAGCGGCAACACATTAAATAACCAAACATACGGTGAAGGTAATTACTGTAAATACAGCTTCAAATTCCATACACAACTAGCCTCAAATACAGTGTGACCTACTGCATCATAACACTCACCGAGGAGAAATCAGCACAGGGAACTAACCACAATCTCACAAACCTACCACTGCACCACACCACTAATCTAAATATTACAGCCTGCATACAACCACAATAACCGCATTACCCAGAATTATTTTTGTTTCTTCTACAGGATGAGGTATTACATAATCAGTGAACCCAGGCACAAACCCATGAAGATATACAACAGTACATTACAGCAATGGAACAAGCCCTTCAGTCTACAATGAGCATGCCAAACATGATGCCAAATCAAAACTAATCTCACCTGCCTGTACTGGATCCATATCCCATTGTTCACTCTTGGATTCTCATTTTTCAAATATATAATTATTTTAATTTAGTTTAGTTTAGAGATACAGCCCTTAGAGATACATCCCTTAGAGATACAAAGGGCGGAAACAGGCCCTTTAGGCCCACCGAGTCCATGACGATCAACTACCAATCAACCCGTACACAAGTCATATACTACAAACTAGGGACAGTACACATAAAAAAAGTGGAGGGGATGTTTCTTTTAGTAGTTGAGTCTAGGGCGAGAGGCCATAGTCTCAGAATAAAATGAAGTACCTTTAGACAGCACATGAGGAGGAACTTCGTACTTTGTTAGTCAAAGGGTTGTGAATCTACGGACTTCATTGCCACAGACGACTGTGGAGGCCATCAATGGATATTTTTCAGGTGGAGATGGATAGGTTTTTGATTAGTAAGGGTGTCAAGGGCAATGGGAAGAATGCAAAAGAATAGGGTTGAGCCTCTCAGTCATGATTGAATGACGAAGTAGACTTGATGGGCCAAAAGGCCTAATTCTGCTCCTACAACTTATGAACTTATGAATTTACAGAAGCAATAGACAATAGGTGCAGGAGTAGGCCATTTGGCCCTTTGAGCCAGCACCGCCATTCAATGTGATCATGGCTGATCATCCCCAATCAGTACCTTGTTCCTGCCTTCTCACCATATCCCGACTCCGCTATTTTTAAGAGCCCTAACTAGCTCTCTCTTGAAAGCATCCAGAGAACCTGCCTCCATCGCCGAGGCAGAGAATTCCACAGACTCACCACTCTCTGTGAGAAAAAGTGTTTCCTCGTCTCCATTCTGAATGGCTTACTTCTTATTCTTAAACTGTGGCCCCTGGTTCTGGACTCCCCCAACATCGGGAACATGTTTCCTGCCTCTAGCATGTCCAAGCCCTTAACAATCTTATATGTTTCAATGAGATTCCCTCTCATCCTTCTAAACTCCAGAGTGTACAAGCACAGCTGCTCCATTCTCTCAGCATTTGACAGTCCCGCCATCCCGGGAATTAACCTTGTAAACCTACGCTGCAATAGCAAGAATGTCCTTCCTCAAATTAGGGGACCAAAACTGCACACAATACTCCAGGTGTGGTCTCACTAGGGCTCTGTACAACTGCAGAAGGACTTTTTGCTCCTATATTCGAATCCTCTTGTTATAAAGGCCAACATGCCATTCGCTTTCTTCACTGCCTGCTGTACCTACATGTTTACTTTCATTTACTGATGTACAAGGACCCCCAGATCCCGTTGTACTTCCCCTTTTCTCAACATGACACAATTTAGATAGTATGTAAATAAAGCCTATCAACCTATAAAGCTACTCGTCTTTGGAATGTGGGACGAAACCGGAGCACCCGGGCAAAACCCATGCTGTGACAGGGCGAAAATACAAACTCTGTACAGACAGCACCCGAGGTCAGGATTGAACCCGGGTCTTCTGGCATTGTAAGGCAGCACTCTTGTGCCCTTATACAGTATTTTTACCCACATTTAATACTTAACTACATTTAAGTTTGTTTGCCAATTGAGTGGTTATTCAGCAAATTACTGAATGTCATTTTTATGATTTACAATCCCTTTCAATGTTAAAGTGTAAAACATGAGAACAATTAATGTAGTATATCACCCGCTAACTAATCTGAAGTGATTTAACATTTTTTTTCCTGACTATGCTTCAACTTCTACTGAGAAAAATGTTTCAAAGCCATTTGGATATATACAGTGGCTTGCAAAAGTCTTCATACCCCTTGAACTTTTCCACATTTTGTCACGTTACAATCACAAACGCAAATGTATTTTATTGGAATTTTATGTGATAGACCAACACAAAGTGGTGCATAATTGTGAAGTGGAAGGAAAATGATACATGGTTTCCAAATTTTATTACAAATAAAAAACTGTAAAGTGTGGCGTGCAAAAGTATTGCCCCCTGAGTCAATACTTTGTAGAACCACCTTTTGCTGCAATTACAGCTGCAAGTCTTTTGGGGTATGTCTCTACCAGCTTTGCACATCTAGAGACTGAAATTTTTGCCCATTCTTTGCAAAATAGCTCAAGCTCAGTCAGATTTGATGGAGAGCGTCTGTGAACAGCAATTTTCAAGTCTTGCCAGAGATTCTCAATTGGATTTAGGTCTGGACTTTGACTGGGCCATTCTAACACATGAATATGCTTTGATCTAAACCATTCCATTGTAGCTCTGGCTGTATGTTTAGGGTCGTTGTCCTGCTGGAAGGTGAACCTCCGCCCCAGTTTCAAGTCTTTTGCAGACTCTAACAGGTTTTCTTCCAAGATTGCCCTGTATTTGGCACCATCCATCTTCCCATCAACTCTGACCAGCTTCCCTGTCCCTGCTGAAGAAAAGCATCCCCACAGCATGATGTTGCCACCACCATGTTTCACAGTGGGGATGGTGTGTTCAGGGTGATGTGCAGTGTTAGTTTTCCGCCACACATAGCGTTTTTGCATTTAGGCCAAAAACTTCAATTTTGGTCTCATCAGACCAGAGCACCTTCCTCCACATGTTTGCTGTGTCCCCCACATGGGCTTGTGGCAAAACTGCAAATGGGACTTCTTATGGCTTTGTTTCAACAATGGCTTTCTTCTTGCCACTCTTCCATAAAGGCTCGATTTGTGGAGTGCACGACTAATAGTTGTCCTGTGGACAGATTTCTCCCACCTGAGCTGTGGATCTCTGCAGCTCCTCCAGAGTGATCATGGGCCTCTTGGCTGCTTCTCTGATCAATGCTCTCCTTGTGGCTAAGGGGATCAGAGGGTATGGAGAGAAGGCAGGTACGGGATACTGAGTTGGATGATCAGCCATGATCATATTGAATGGCGGTGCAGGCTCGAAGGGCTGAATGGCCTACTCCTGCACCTAATTTCTATGTTTCTATGTTTCTCTGATCAATGCTCTCCTTGCCCGGCCTGTCAGTTTAGGTGTATGTCTTGGTAGGTTTGCAGTTGTGCCATACTCTTTCCATTTTCAGATGATGGATTGAACAGTGCTCTGTGAGATGTTCAAAGCTTGGGATATTTTTTTATAACCTAACCCTGCTTTAAACCTCTACACACAACTTTATCCCTGACCTGTCTGGTGTATTCCTTGGGCTTCATGATGCCCAAGGAACATTGTTTGTTCACTAATGTTCTCTAAGAAACCTCTGAGGCCTTCACAAAATAGCTGTATTTATACTGAGATTAGATTACACACAAGTGGACTCTATTTACCAATTAGGTGACTTCTAAAGGCAATTGGTTGCACTGGATTTTATTTAGGGGGTACCAGAGTAAAGGGGGCTGAATACTTTTGCACGCCACACTTTTCAGTTTTTTATTTGTAAAAAAATCTGAAAACCATGTATCATTTTCTTCCACTTCACAATTTATGTGCCACTTTGTGTTGGTCTATCACATAAAAATCCCAATAAAATACATCTACGTTTGTGGTTGTAACGTGACAAAATGTGGAAAAGTTCAAAGGGTATGAATACTTTTTGCAAGCCACTGTATATGGATCAGAAGGGTTTATTGGGAGACTGGCCAATTTTAGGCAAATGGGACGAGGCCAGTATGCCAACTCCGTCGGCACGGACAAGGAGTGCCTGTTTCCATGTTGTCTGGCTCTATAACTCAATAACAAGTGTACAATGTTAATTAATTTCTTGGAGCATGTTAAAAAAATAGAACTATTGCACCTTCTTGCATCTCTCAAAAACAGCTCGAAGCATTTCACACAGTGAGTATCTTTAAAAGCCATAGATTGGACTGTTACCTAGTACAACAATCTTCTTTGTCAATGTGAGATCCAGCCATCTATTTCTTAATGTTGTTTGTTTCCTTTTCTTGAAAGGATGTCAAAAACAAATACCTTTCACATTGAATCTTTTGTGGGTCTGTGATTTCTCAAAGCTTTCCCTAGCCAGACAGATTATTTCTGAAATGTGATCACTTTTATAGAGACAAGTGAGTTGTGAATCTGTGGAATTCTCCGCCACAGAAGGTAGTGGAGGCCAATTCACTGGATGTTTTCAAGAGAGTTAGATTTAGCTCTTAGGGCTAAAGAGATATGGGGATAAAGCAGGAACGTGGTACTGATTTTAGATCATCAGCAATGATCATATTGAATGGTGGTGCTGGCTCGAAGGGCTAAATGGCCTACTCCTGCACCTATTTTTCTATGTTTTCTAAGAACATAGAAACATAGAAACATAGAAATTAGGTGCAGGAGCAGGCCATTCGGCCCTTCGAGCCTGCACAGCCATTCAATATGATCATGGCTGATCATCCAACTCAGTATCCTGTACCTGCCTTCTCATGCTCATAAATATGTACCTGCCTTCTCATGTACATAAATATGAATTTCCCTATGAATCACTGCAAAAACACAACCATAATCTAACATCTCTCCTAAAGATACCAATTATTGCATAGTTTAAAATTTCATGCGAGTGTTAGCAGTCATGTTAACATTTTATAGGTCTACCACTGATTTTTAGGCACGCTTGGTTCCAGAGATTTTCTGCATTATTAGTTTTGCCGGACCAACAGAGGTCACGGCATCCGAGAGGAGTCCAACGGTGCTGGACTGCTGGGGGGGCCGAAATACCAAAGTCATCCTCCGAAGTCGGATATGGGAACGGATCTGCGGCTACAACTGCATGGATTTCCAGAGTTCCCGGCCACAGGAGGCAAATTTGGCCCACTGAACAGCCACAGAACTTGGCTAAGGGAAAGGATCGGCGCAGAAGTCTCAATGAGGTCAAGATCGGCTGACTCACCCTGCCCAGGCGTCACATTGTGAGAGGTCTTCCGGGGGGGGGTGGATTTCAAGTGCCCTCTCATAGAAACATAGAAAAATAGGTGCAGGTAGGCCATTCGGCCCTTCGAGCCAGCACCACCATTCAATATGATCATGGTTGATCATCTAATATCAGTACCCCATTCCTGCACTTTTCCCCATAAATACCTTTGATTCCTTCAGCCTTAAGAGCTAAATCTAACTCTCTCTTGGAAACATTGAAACATAGAAAAAATATGTGCAGGAGTAGGCCATTGTGGCCCTTCGAGCCAGCACCAACCATTCAATATGATCACGCTGATCATCTAAAATCAGTACCCCGTCCTGCTTTTTCCCCATATCTCTTGATTCCTATAGCTCTGAGCTAAATCTAACTCTAAATCTAAATATTTCTAATGGAAATATCCAGTGAATTAGCCTCCACTGCCTTTTTATGCAAGAATTCCACAGATTCACATAACTCTCTGGGGTAAAAAATGTTTTTCCTCATCTGTCCTAAATGGAGCCTACCCCTTATTCTTAGTAGACAAAAAATGCAGGAAAACTATCAGCGGGTGAGAGGGTAAGTTTCTCCAGCATTTGTCTACTTCGATTTTCCAGCATTGCAGTTTTTCATTAACAGACCCACTATTCTTTAAACTGTGAAACCCTGTTTATGGACTTCCCCCAAACATGGATACATGTGTCCTGGATTAGCCTGTTTCCTAATGCTTTATGAATTTTTTGTTTCTATAAGGATGCCCTCTCATCCTTCTAAATTCCAGTGAATACAAGCCCAGTCGACTTTCTTTCATCTTATTGTTCATACTTTTGTCTGGATTAATGGACCTTCAGTTGCTGAAATATCAGTGGTGGATCCTGTTTTTGAACCTTACGGTTTACTAACCCATAGCAAATCTATATAACTTCACATTCACGGTTTGATCTTAATGTCTCCACTGAGTAATCATGAAATGGCAGCATTCTTATGCAAATATTGCATGTATTTGCAGTCCCCCCCACTGTAACTGCAGAGCTGTCTGCAATGTTTGTGGTATATATTCAATCACAGTATTATTTTTTTAGTGGTTTGACAGGATATCCTTTATTATGCATTCTGACATTTTTAAAATAGTGATGTCGAACTAATACTTAGTGGATCCTTGTTTATATCTCCCTTCATTAAATGGTGGGGTCATATTTTCCACCCTCACTCGGCAGGTAACGATTCCAGAATTTTAGAATTCTGTTAGCTACCTCTTTCAACAAACTTGAGATTTAGGTCTTGTGGAATTATCAGTTTTGAGGTCATTAACTTCTCATAGTCTTTTATTAACTAATAGAATTTTAGGTTACGTTCCACATTTACACGTGTTTTTTCTAATGTTTAAGTCATAGACATACAGCACAGAAACAGGACCTTGGTCCAACAAGTACCTACCATTAGCACTCACCCATTTACACTAATCCTACATTAATCCCTTTCTGACATTCTCATCATAGTTTCATCAATTCCACAGGTTCTATCACTCACCTAAACAGTCAGATCAATTTACATACTAACCTGCATATTTTTAGGTTTGTGATAAGGGAAACATAAGGAGAACGTACAAACGTCAGACAGGCGGCGCGCCGGTGGGGCTATGGAGGCAAGCCAGTTCTACCAGCGTACCCACCACTGGCCATGTGTTTTGGAATGAAATCAACGAATTTGGAATACTGGTAATGGTCACATTGAGAGTTACAATAAAATGCGTGTGTGTGTGGGCAAACCCAAAGTATGCAAAGATCACCACACAAATGGCACCGACAGTTTTGAAGGAGTTTGGTGGGCCCTTAGTAGTACTACGTTTTATTTATTCTCTCGATTATTTCAAAATTTTAAGTTAAAATTGTAGATCTATAATAAATGGTAAGATACTTGAATCGGTCACGCAAGAAGCTTCGCACCCAATAGATTTCTGTCCATTCCTCCACAAGATGCCTCCTGACCCACTGTGGAACCGTCAGCACTTGTGTTTTGGGGGTTAGTTTAAATAATTGATCACAGATGTCTTTGACGACGGGACGAATGGGGCAGATGTGTGGGGCTGGTCGGAGATTGAATATGCTCCTTCTACTGTTGTAATACTAGACTGCTGGTGTGCTCCTAGTTCCTCCACTATGTAAACCCACCATATCCCAAGGGCTTGGATGTGGGGGCTTCTCCATGCCACCCCAAAGCTCCATGTGAGCGGTCATGAGCAGGAAATCCCAGTCATGAATATTAGCACTTTATTTTTCTCCAAGTGCCTGTCAAGCACACTAGGTTGTCTTTTCACCCTCTTTATTGCATTTTTTCTCTCCAGAGCCTTCACGTACAACCTTGAGTCGTGTCCGTTTTTATGGGAGTGGTTTCTCTCCAAAGAGTCTCACGACATCTTGAGTCGTTCCTTTCTCGGGAATGACCTGCCATGGAGAAGTTGGGGCCAAAGCAAATGTGGAGAAGATTCAGTTTAGTTGTTTTTTAGCAGGCTTATCCATCCATCAGAAAGACAATACAGGAATTGCAATCATTCCATTTACAAGCTGTATAGTGACATCAAGGGAATAACGTTTATATAACGCAAGGTAACGCCAGCAAAGACCGATCATGGAGGTCCGAAGGTCACCAAAGAGGTACAAGTAGTTCAGCACAACTCTCTAGTAGTGGTGGTAGAAATGATTCATAGAAACATCGAAATTTTCGGATCTGGCGGCGGTTCATCTTGACGTCTTTCCAACACAATGGCCCTTTAATTCCCCCCCCCCCCCCCCCCCCACCCAACCCAATGAACGGGTCCCCCCCACCGACGGTCCGCCCCACCTCGCCTCCGCATGGACGTCGGCCTTCCTATGTGCTGCGTGGGCCAGGAGGAACCGCGCAGTGATGGCCGCGCGGCTGTCCGTCAGTTCTGGGGGGGGGGGGGAAGACGTGGACATCCGGGTGCCGAGAGTGCGGTCGCGAGCGAGTGGCGGTTGGAAACGGGCAGTTGGCCCGGAGCAGGGCGGCGACTGATGGGACGGAACTACAGCGATCGGCACCGGCACTGAGGGGGACGGACACCGGGTTTAGGGGACGACCCGGGGTCGAGGGGTCGGACAGGCGATCGGTCCACCAGAGCTGAGGGGACGGACACCGGCACTGAGACGGGAACTCCGGGGGGTTAAGGGACGACACCGGGGGTCTGAGGACGGACAACCGGGGGTTTAAGGACGGACACCGGGGACTGGAGGGACGGACAGGCGATCGGTCACGGGAGCTGAGGGACGGGCACCGGTCTGAGTGGAACGGACCACCCGTGGACTGAGGACGGACAGCGATCGTCACCGGGAGCGAGGACGGACACCCCGGGACTGGAGAGGACGGACGGACGATCGTCACCGGGGGTCGGAGGAATCGGACAGGCGATCGGCATCGGGGGACTGAGGGGACGACAGCGATCGGACACCGGGGTCTGAGGACGCCAGCGATCGGACACCGGGTCTGAGGACTGACGGACGACGATACGGGAGCGAAGGGACGGACGGCGGGACACTGGGGGCTGAGGGGCCGGACGGGGCACGGGGGCTGAGGGGCCACACCGGCGCGGCGGGCGGACGGGGACGGCACCGGCCTTTCCCCTCTCCCCTCACGCTGGGGCCATGACGGAGAGCGGCGAATTGAGAGCGAGCTGCCAGCGATGCAGCGTCCGCAAGGTGATTACAACCTGTCGGGCGGCCACCCCGCGTTGCCGGGACGATCCCGTGCAAGAAAGCTAGGTAGCAAGAGGGTACCAAAAAGCTGGAGAACTCACGGTGCAGCAGCATCGAAGATGAAGGCGATATGCCCCCCTGAGATGCTGCTGGCATCCCGCGGATTTTGCTCCCAGCTTTTTGTGTACCCTCGATTCCCGCATCTCAGTTCCTTCTTTAAAAGCTAGTGGCAAGAGCAGTTTAAAAAGATCAAGGCTCTTCAAGTGCATGACTGCGAAAAGTCCAGGACCTGGTGGGATGTATTCTCCAGGTTATAGGGAGGTTGCACGTAAGATCATAAGGTCAAAGGCGTGACGCCCGGAGAAGCTCAATCCTTCTGAGTACAAGGCAACTT